>JAAGKR010005848.1:0-47665 GCA_011419295.1 Clarias macrocephalus
CAGCTTTATTATTTGTTGCTGATGAGTGGAAAATTTATAAGGAATTTGGAGCATCTGATGGCTGCAGTGGCATCACTAAACTAGTGTGATTTTGAACACAAGAGCTGTAATGAAAAGGCCCTGGTCTTAAATAGAATGTTTAAGCTATTTTTTGCCACCTTCTTGTAAATGTACTTCATACTAAGGTATTACAAATTGCTACACTGACTACACCTTAGGAAACAAAATCTGGCTTTGCAGAGAAGTGAGTAAAATTATGACCTCACTATCGTCTAACAAAATCGACATGCGTTATGGGATTTCTGCTACTTAATACGTGGACATGTTGTGGGATTGTGCACTTGATTGTCTACAATTGGCTTCTGGACCTTTTGGATGTAGGGTGTGTTTTGGGATTCCTTTTATTAATTATTATTAACTAAACTAATGTTTTTAGAAAATGTAACCTAGTAAATATCTTGCCAACGTCCTCAATTTGTCAACTTTCCTCAATGTGTCACGTTTTCAGCTCGTTCATTGCAATGTTTATCAAATCTCCCTTCTTATCACATCTTTTCTCTTGCTCCCAGTACCTGCACAAGCTTTTTAAACGAGACCACCACAAGGGCCAGAGATATCACGAGAAGCAGATCAGTCTGTATGCTGAGTACGACCGGTCCAACCTTCTACCTTTCCTCAGAGACAGCACTCACTGCCCACTGGAGAAAGTACAGCAGCTGTTAACACCATCATCTCTTTTATCATGTTTATCTCCATGTATGCCTCCTGCTTTGCAAAAGTGAAATATACATGTTCGGTCTGCTCTTATCTCGTAGGCCCTAGAGATCTGCCAGCAGCGACACTTTGTGGAGGAAACAGTCTTTCTGCTGAGTGAGTACAACCTTTTGTGGGCTTCTTTATAATTCCTAGTCTGATGCTTCTCACTATGATGATAATGAAAGATCCAGTGATACAGTAACATAAATACAAACAAGAGCAAAATGTACAGACCTGGTTTCTTCAACTTCTGTTTTAAAGACTTTTCTTTTTTACTACTTCAAGCTTTTCAACTTAAAATCCTCTCTGATCATTGATTATTGTTTGGGGATCTCTTTGTTTTATGCTTAGCCATTGTTTTTCATTTTTAAAAATGCGCTTTTTTGGTATTTTACTGTTCTGTACCACACAAAAACTTAGACAGGAAAAATGGAGTATGTACTGTATGTGCATGTCTTTGAAAGTATCTCCAGAACAGTTGGTGTTAGATATACCTGCCAAATATAGTCCAAGGAAGAACAACTGGTGAACCTGCAAAAGGGTCATGGGCACAGAAGGCTCATCCATGCATGTGGAGAGCGAAAACTAGTGCATCTGGTCTGATCCCACAAAAGAGCTACCGACCAAGCTCTGGGGTTTTTAACTTCAAGGGAAAACAAAATAATAATAATTGTCTAGCTCTTATAAACGGTAGCAGGAGCAAAAATGTCTTTATAGACATGTTCCAGCCTTAACCACGACTATAAATGCTATAAAATATCTTTGCTCGGTTCACAGGTCGCATGGGGAACTGCAGGCGGGCGTTGCAGATGATCATGGAGGAGCTGGAAGACGTGGATAAGGCCATCGAGTTTGCCAAAGAGCAGGATGATGCTGAACTCTGGGAGGATCTCATCTCTTACTCCATAGATAAACCGCGTAGGTCTAGTCCAAGCCTGGTAACCCTGCCACTCGGTGACATTTTGAAAGCATGAGACCAAACTGTGATATTTGTTAAACAGGACCAGACATGTTTGAACAGTCCTGTGATGCTGATATCGATGAAATGGTTCAACTCGTGTATATTGCCAATCCTTCTACATTGGAAAGAAAAGCACTGCAATTTGATCTTTTAATAATGGTTTTAAAAATGTATATTACTATATTATCTGACGTCACATCATTTCTCCAGCCTTCATCACAGGTCTCCTGAACAACATAGGAACCCATGTGGACCCCATTCTCCTAATCCACCGCATTAAAGAAGGCATGGAGATCCCAAATCTCAGAGACTCACTCGTCAAAATCCTTCATGATTACAATCTCCAGGTAGAAAAATTACACTACTGAACACTGTTTGAAATAAAACAATAAGATATAGTTTATAATATATTTTCAGAATCATTGTAATGCATATAACACAACATGATTATTTTTCTCGATGATTCAGCCATATCTAAAAAATTAGACATAACAAGGGTTAGTCATAAATTATCCGCACTCTGGCTATAGAATTGATTTAAATTAACTTTTAGAAAAGACTAACGTGCTCTACCTAATCTACTTGCTTTTCAATACATTTTCCGTAATCACTCATTAAAAAAATGTTTTAGGCTGAGCTGCAAACCCAGAATGCATCAGAAGTGAACGTTTATCCTAGTAGTCCTGAACTGCGAGAAATGGTATACAAATGTGGAAAAAAAAAAAAAAAGATTTGTCTTTATCAGAAATGAATATTCGCCCTCTTGCAAAAACAGGTGAAAATTTAACGGAGCGAGATCAGGACTAAGGGAGGATGCTTTAACACCTCAAAACAAAGTTTTTTCAGTATGTGCACAGTGTGGGCAAAAGTGTACAGACATGCATTGTCATGCAAGATCACAACACCCTTGGATAGCATTCCTCTGTCTTTTATCTGAAGTTTAGGCTTCAGCTCTTCAATAAGCAGCTCACTGTAACGAGCGCTGTTGATTGTTGAACCTTTTTCCTGATAATGTTCCAATACCGGCCCTTGAGAATCCCAGAAAACTATAAGCATCAATTTTTCAGCTGATGGTTGACTTTAAACTTTTTCTTGGTCCTTGATTGAGGATATTTCCCTTCCATACTCTGCCGTTTACTTTCAGGCTTGTGGTGATAAATCCATGTCTCATCACGAGTAATGATTGTCTTCAAAAAAAATTTGAGTTTTGGTCCAAATTTGTCTGCAGATATCCAAACGCTTCTGTTTATGCTCTTCCGTGAGTTGTTTTGACACCCTCAGACCACAAAAAAACTAATCACTGTACTCTGCTCTTCTCTCGTGCGAATCACAAGTGGGGCGTCCATTTTTACAAACGCACTGATTTAACACGTTCACACAGTAGCCTTAAACTGAACCGCTGATAATACAGTACGGCCAACAGATGGTATAATATAACCAGAGTGCTGATAATTGTTGACTCAAATCTATTAAATGTGGAATGTATTTCATACAAGTCCCTATGTAAGCTGTTACTATAGAAACAATAAGATATTACAAAGATAAAACATGAAAATGTATGTTTGAGCAAACCTCATTCTACATCCACACTAAATGTTAACACGTAACCTATATACAGTATATTCATGGATCTCTTTTTAGATTTTATTGCGAGAGGGCTGTAAGAAGATCCTGGTGGCTGATTCACTCTCCCTGCTGCAAAAGATGCACAGGACTCAGATGAGAGGTGTTCGAGTCGACGGTAAAACACCCTTCACTGCATTTCACTCATTGGTCAATTTGTATATTCCAGGAAAGGTGTAGTAATGCTGTTTGTCTTTTTCTTTTTATGTAGATGAGAACATCTGTGAAGCATGTCATGTCACAATATTGCCATCAGGTATGATTTGTAGCTTGAATCCTGCACCCTAAGTCTGACATGTTTCTGTCATAAACTCATCATAGCATCATGTTGGTAACTGCCCTTACCCTCGGTTTAGTTTTGTAATTATAATTAAGCTTATTGCAAATTGCATCATGTGGCTGTATACGGTATGACTCTCAGACACACATGATTGGCTAGTGTCACTCTGATTGACAGATTTCCCATTTTCCCATTCCCAGAATTCCCATTTACAATATGCTTATCCTTTCAGCCTACTAATTACTGTTTGACATAATAGTTTAGAAGATTAATAATCCCACTCTCAGGAGTTATCTAATCATGTCTTGCCTTTGGAGTCAGACATTTGGCATTGACATTAAGCTTTTTCAGACATGTTCCTGATTTATTTGTCTAAAATCTATAAAAACAGATTAAATGAAAAGAAAGTTGGACAATTATTCTAATTTAGAATATAAACAATAAGCGGGCCCAAGCACCCTGGGCAGTCGCCACCTGGGCGCACCAGAAAGAAAGTGGGCATTGTGGGTACATGCATTTAAAGGGGACATACCAATACCATTATGATATCATTTTAGAAAAGGGGGAATTTTATGTTTAGATCTCCAAAAAGCCCCAGATGCAAAAAGCATCACACTATGTCACTCAGTATGATGTTACTCCATTTGATATCACTCACTATAATGTCACAGAAAATTATTAACCACATTGTGGCATAAGTTTAAGGCATTGTCACGGCTGATCCTTTTAAGATATCATAAATTCCTTCACAATTTAGATCACATAGGCCTGTAATAATTTGTAATAATTGTAATTGTAATAATTTAAATCCCCCTATCCCCTCCTTAACCTTATCCCCTAGGAGAAGTTCATCAAGATCCATTGGGTGCGTTTTGCAAACAACCCAAAATAATTGGCTTTCTGATGAGTAAAGCCCATGACATTCAATGCAAAAGTTATTCAGCTCAATAAGCTCTAAATTTGTACCAGATTCCATGTGCATACGCACAAGCGTGTATAAGCTATGCACCAAAATTGTGTGAGGGCCCCGTGCCACAACCAGGGCCCAGACTCTCAGGCATCCTAATGGCAGCAGATACCAAACTGTCTGCCAATTTTCCTGACTTTTTGAGCATGTTAGGTCCCCAAAAAATCCTTAGAAAAACAAGAGGGCTCGCACACACTATGAAGACATAAGGGTGATGTCATAGAGCTTGAGCCCCAATTATTTAAATTGTATAATCATTATTATAAAAGTTCCACAAACTCAAAGTGTATTCTTTCACCTGGTAAAACTAACTAACTTATAAAACACTGAATAGCAGTGTATTTTGCATTTTCATCTAAACTACGTTTTGTCTCACTGCAGCTATCTGAACAGGCAATGATGTAACCGTTTACACAAAACGGTTGCTTTCAATGGTGCACCCGAACTTTGCACCTGTTATATGATTGTCTGTTTCTGTGCCATAGAAACAGCCAAGAGATATGCTAGGAGGCGTATGAACCGGGGAAGGAGCACGCTTGGGGTTATTAGCGGGTTTTTACCCAACAAATCTGAGAAACCACATGCTCAGTTTGATGTCTGAAGCCTCTCCAATCCACACACAGCAGGTCCAGCAGGACCTCTGTATAATTGTTTTTTTTAATCTGCCATTGTCTAGTGCTGTGTTGCCGGTATGGATTCATACCACTAGAGTTTTAGGGGTTAAATCTCCCAACAGTATGTCGTACAGGTCTCAAAACGTCAGGGAGGGAGGGAGGGTTCTGCTTTTATCCACACAGATCTCATCTCGTCCCTGTAACTACCTCTACTCACTGACCACCGAGTCCACATCCTTTCCTTCGTACAGAACGCCAAGATGCAACAATGGCGCAGTATTTCTGTGCTGAACAGGCTGTGTGATCGGGGCTAATGTCAAGCCCAGGAAGTGTAACGTTTCTTCTTCCCTTCCCTCCCATCTCTCCAGACTTTTAAAAACTGATTTAAAACATCATCTAACTTGTAAATTGACATTTCCATGACCTTGCGTCAACTGCCTTGGCATATTTAGTGTTCGTTATAGTATTATTTGCTCCTTATATATGCAATATTTTCAGGTGTATTTTTTCATTATTTTAACATTTAATAGTAATTATTATTATTATTATTATAATTAATTGCAATTCATGTTGTGTGTTTTAGACACGGCTCAGCCCTTCAGTGTAGTGGTCTTCCACTGCAGGCATATGTTTCACAAAGAGTGTCTCCCCTCTTCAGGAGCAGTAAGACTTTTTTTTCTCTCTGTACTTAGCTTCCATCTTTTCATTTCATTTAAAATTTTTAGGTTTTAAGTATAATTTTTAGTTTCCCCTACTGTATTTGCCAGTTTCCTGTATGGATTTAGTGTTGGATCTTTAGAGAGGAATATTAACCAGTTTCAGAGGTGATATTTCTACTTTTAGTTTAGATATATTTATTTACGTACTGTATGTCTGTTTAATTAATTGTACTTGGGTGTATAATAAAGTATTTGTAAAGTATACCTTCCATTGCTTCATCTGTCACCTTTTAGTTCACAAGTGTGTTGAATAATTAAAAATTTTGAGCTTAAAGCTGAAATAAAGTGAAACAATTGGCACTGCAGAGTGTTCCGTGCCTCAAATGAAATGAATGTCATTTAAAAATAAGGCCTATAAACACAAATATACTTATTGTATCTTTCATTTTCTAGATGCCGGGTGGACAGTACTGCAACATCTGCAGCGCCAAGAGAAGAGGCCCGGGCAGCGGCATTCTAGAGATGAAGAAATAGGGACCTTCCACCTAATGACTCCTAACATACATACTGCTAGCTATCAAGTCTGCTTAACTGAGTATTAGCACATTATTATTATTATTATTATTATTATATAAGAATATTTTTTCCTTGTTTTCTTGCTTGTTTTTGTCTGCACAACTGTAAGGCACTTGATTTGCTCATAAATGCTTATAAAATGTTCCATTTTGCATGCAAGTAATTTGTACACTAGCATTTTTAAAATCATGCTGACAAATAGAAACACATGGTTAAGTATGTGTATGTGGTTATAGATACATATTCACTGCTTATTTAAAAAAATGTAAATAAATTGTATTCTGGCGCAAAATGTGGTGGCCAAGTAACGTGTGAAAATGATTCCTCATGTGCCAAGAACCACTCTTTCACAGTGCGAGTCCTGTAATATGGCCGTGCCATCAGGGTAGAATAAGTCCATAAATGTGATAAACTGGTCATTCAGTACATTCAGGTCGTCAGCTGACTTCAATTTATTGCCACATAACGTTTGCTGAGAACAGACGGAAGCAACCCCAGATCATGTAGACGTAGATGCATGGCCACTACGCATGAGTGTCACTTCATGTGCTCCTCTTCTTACCCTCACGCTCCCATCACTGTAGAATCCACAGTACAGACCACATTACGGTTTTCCATTGCTCCAAGTCCCTAGATAAATGAAGCATTTTATCTGATCAGTCCTAATCTTGCGTGTTCTCATCACATTGTTTGTGCAAAATGCTTATACTTTCCCTATTAAACATAAATAGCCCCGCCTATATTTAAGGCTTGACTATATTTTCATGTTTCAAAGAGATTTACACAGCAATATTTGAGAATATGGACTTTGATATAGAGACTAGAATTTGAAAAAGACACAATTACAAACAGATATTAAAATGTAAAAACATGTACACAAAAAAAAGACTTTAAATCAAGAAACAAAAGGAAATAGACAGGAAAAACAAGGAATGAAATGAAATTACAATAATGAAGAAATACAATTTTCTGAAACAGACAATGAAGTGGATTAGACATTATAGATGGATCATTTGTAAACTTTTATAAAAAAATTCTATGCACAACCTAAGGTTACAAAAAAGCATTTGATGGAGTAAAATGTGGGTTCATGCATTGATTCATCCAAATTCATCTGAAAATAAAAAAGCGCAATATAAAATTCTCTTGAATTAGAAAAGGGTACCAAACAAGGCTGCCAGCTGAGTCTTTTATTTGCGATATACTATACTTTCAAACATTAAGCCAGAGTATTAACCAATATGACAATATTATAGGTATAAAAATGAAGAACATTAATTTCTTTGTTGGCAGATTACATTTTAATTTGCTTATCAAACTCAGAAAGCTATCACTTTTAGATTCCTTTAGTTCCATATCAGGTTACAAACTAAATATTTCAGACCCAAATAATGAGCTTTAATAATAGACCTTGCCAGACCATGAGATCTAATCCAAAACTAATTATTTATGTTGCATACTGTACCACAGGAGACAATAAGCCATTTCCAGACATGAAAACAAAAAAACATATGATCTGAACAAGTGATTTATTCACATTTTCTCAGGTATGCCATTATATAAATCATTCTATGACAGCAAGTCCAAAAGCAGTTATTGATTTTTCTTAGCGCCTATGATGTGGACTCAGGGCTGAAGGTAATTTCAAGACTTTATAAGGAACTTACAAAGGCAGAAACAATAAACAGCACATATATAAGACCAAAATGGGTGGAAGAAAAAAGCAGGTGGTAATATATAAGAAATTGATTGGACAAAGTTTTGCGGATTTCAGTGGAGGATAACAAGCTCAGTGTTTCAGTGAGAACATTTGGCTGGAAAAGCCTCAGTAGATTCTTCATTATGTGTGTCCAAAAGATTCATCATTCAGGCTCTTCCAGTAGTTTGAGGAATTGCAGCTCTCATGAGGCTAAACACTATCACTTGGTCTGGTCCTGTCCAAAAGTGAGTCGTTTTTGGTCTAAAATCCACACAAAAATAATCATAATTTTTGAGAGAAAATCTATGTTTAATCGGGATTAACTCCTCTTTGGGTTTTCACAGTCAACATTTTTTTTTAAATTTAAATGAAAATGCTGAGTGTAGCTGATATAACAAGGCAATGGTGTAAGCCAGATATGGTATGATAGCATCTGTGAAATTTTTGTATTGGAAAAAATTACTCTCTCCACAAGCTTCAGGAAGATCAATTTGAAGAAATTCGTAAAAATGGAAATGGTACATCTTCAAATGCCTGTGTTTTACATAATATATAAATTCTTACATTTCTTAATTATTTGAATTTGTATATTATTTAATAAATGAATCATTCCAATTCAAGTTTGAGAGTTGTTAAAAAAATTTAAAAAACTCTACTGATATTTATGCACAAGGACAAGTCAAAATCTTTCAGTATTCCAGGTATATAATAAAATTTCTGTTGGTCTAATAAGAATGTTTGTTAAAGAGAATTGTTCCTGGTGACACGGATTCATCACTACGAGCCTGAGAGGAAACAAAAAAAAAAGTTCAAAAGTCAACCATCAGCTGAAAAACTGATGCTTACAATTTCAAATCTCAAACATTTGGATTCTCAAACGAAGTATTGTAACATTATCTGGAAAAAGGTTTAACAATCAACAGTGCTTGTTACAGTGAGATGCTTATTGAAGTGCTGAAGCCAATCCACGGGCCTTGTGATCTTGTATCCGAACACTTCTGCCCATACTGTCGACACTCTGCAAAAACTTTACTTCGTTTTGAAAGCAGCCCTACAAGGATGAAAATTCACTTCTGGTGAAGTGGCTCACAGCTCAGGTTAAAACAGTTTTTTTAATGAGGGAATACGAAAGCTTGTTGACAGATGGACAAAGTGTATTGAAAGATTTCGTTGAAAATATTGCATTTCTAAAAGTTAGTTAAAAATTCTACAATAAGAATGTGGATAATTTGACACCCTTGCACAATTGTGTGAATGTGATTCTCAAACTTTAAATTACCAAAACAAACAAAAAAAAAAAAAGATTTTTTAAGGGGTTTACCAAATTCCAGTCATTCTTGTTTTTTTGCATGATGCAGGCTAATTTGATTCCTCTGAAACAATAACGTTTTTTGTTTTGGTCTAGGTTGCATATAAAGACAGACAGTGTTAGCTAGAGTTTGGCCTTTATCTCTCCCAATACAAATAATCCATATTGCACTGCGCTAAATATGCATGAGAACAGTCTCTAAGAATGTTGCTAATGTGACTACAGTAATTATAAGAAGAGTGAATCCTGCTAATTTAAAAGCGTAAAGAGCATCTGCCCTAGTTTATGTTGAGATGTTTATGGCTGTTATGGTTTAGTAAAAAAAAGTTTTACCCCCCCAAAAAAAAAAAAAACCTTACAGAAATGTTCAATTCACCAGCTCTGACTCAAAGCAGCACAAAGATTCAGTGAAGACGCATCAGAACTTTACACTTTAATTCTGGTTTGCCAATCGTGAAATCAGATTAAAAAGTATACTGAAAAGGGTAGAAAGAAGAAAAGGGGAAACATTGAAGGAAAACAATTACTCAAAACAGGGTGGGTTTTTTTTCTGAACACCGTAAGCCTTGCACCAAATCTGTTTGTTTTTTTTTTTTTTTGCAATAAAACAACCTCAGTGCTAAAGCGGAGTCCAGAAAAAAAAGGAAAGGAAAAAAAGAAATCATTTAACCTACAATTCAGCACTACAATCCAGTACAAGGAAGCAGGATGGTGGTTTTTACTCCTCGAAGTGGTACAATTGAGGCAAGCAGCAGCCTTCCACACACTCAGCAAGTGTCTCTCCAGAGGATGATAGACATTTCTCTCTCATATATATTTATATATTTCAAATCACTCTGTTTTTACTCTTTACAGTAAGGCCACTTTTTATAGAATGGATTCAAACACCACAAGCTTTAGAGCCCCAAAGAGAGGAAAGTAAGGGAGAGAAAAGAGATTTTCAAGTTTAGGATGAAGTGTTAAGTTCTCCTCTTCAGCTGGGATTGTGAGCAGGCCCAAGGTCTCTGTCTACAGGGTAACCACAGATCTGCAACTGAGGTAGTCTTACCCTCTCCTTGGGCCTGAGCCAAAACCTCTCCAGCCGCACTCACGTCATGAAAACTTCACGTTCAGGAGTTCTGCTGATTTAGCAAGGCAAAAAATAGATGTGTAATTTCAACAGAAGTTCAATTGATCACATGATAAAGAATACATCCTCAGAGAGGGCTTTCTCAGAGTTCAGCTGAGATCCCCGTTGTGCAGCTCTCCAACCATCCACTGCTCTGAGTAAATCCACCGTTGCAGAAGTTTGCTTGTTTCGACTGCCATAAGAAGGAGAATTGTAAAGTCGCTCAGTCCCCTTTGCCACAGCCCTTTAAGATGTTTTCAATAAGAGAGAACCTTGGCCAGCCAAGTGCGAGTGAAATACTTGTAGGGCACTGTCCGAATGTCCGTGGTGTGTGTTAGAGTGAGAAAAATCTCTATTTCGAGACCTGTGAGAGGATATGGAGAAATGCTTGTAGTATAGATGGCATAAGTATGTGTTATATATATTTTTTTGTGTGTGTGTGTGTGTGTGTGTGTGTGTGTGTGTGTGTGTGTGTGTGTGTGTGTGTGTGTTTTGCATCTCCAGCATGATCAGGACTGCATCAGCACAGAGCCAGGTTATCTTGCCCTGTGGTTTGGACTGCACCGTTGCTGGTGGGCTGAGGGGCGAGGACATGGTGGCGTTTATTTGTCCTCCAGAACAGCAAACTGGTTGTCTAACTGTAAATGCTGCACGGGTCCTGAACCTTCCCCTTCTCTGGCACGGCTCTTATGCTTGACCACCTCAAAAGTCTTCTCGATCTCACGATCCCTGAAGCAAAAAACACACACACGGTTCAGGATTGTGTACTGTCTTAAAGCAGAATCAATTCTGGCAGAGACATAGCAATGTCTGATTGTTCTTTACCTGGGTACAAAATAGTTTGTTTCCATTTCAATCCCAATTGCTTTTTTAAGTAAGCGGTTTATATCAAATTCAGCCAAAACATCTATGGTATGGACTCGCATCCATTCTGCATTCTTGATATTCATGCAATTTGAATATTTTAAATAGTAATAATAATAATAATAATAATAATAATATTAATAGAAGAAATACATTTTGTTCAGCATGGTTATACACTATTTTTTGTGAAATCTGAACCAAAGGTTCCAAGTGAAAAGCCTTTGCTTTGGTAAAACGCAACTTGGCCAACTCCATGTTTTGCAAATCACAATTTCATCACATCGAGAATACTCACCACCTGCCAGCATGTCACTGAAAATAAGAATCATGATATGAAGCTGAGTAGCTTAAAAGCCAAGAACTGTGTGAAGAACTTCTCATGTGTGAAGTGTTTTCCCCTCTTTCTTTTTTCTTTTTATTTTTTTGAGTTCGCACAATGCTGTGATGAAATATCAGGACAAACAATATTCGTACAAGAAGGATTAAAAACAGATTTGTTAAATTTCAAAATGGCTGGATTCCTGTTCACATGGATTCAAATGTTTTTACATCAAGAACACATCATGGACCTTGCAATGAAGAAGAAAGTTGCTTAAACATGAACCTGTTCAAAAGTTATAAGCAGTTAAAATTAATGTGTGAACTTTCTACTTACTTGCGTGTCTCCACGTGTTTAGCAGTTGCGAGAAGTGATGGGAACTGCGCATCACTGAAGATCTCTGGAGGCCCTGGTGCTGGCGCCTTTTTTGTTGAACCTAACCGAGCCCCAGGGGGACGATACACACCAGCAGGTTTCGACTCAGGAACCTCTTTGTCCTCTGCTAAATACGAAAAAACAGCACAGCGTTTTAGAGAACCATCAGAGATTTTTTTTTTAACAAAAGTTTGTGTTTCATGAAGCCTATTTTTACATACAATCAAATGGGGGGGGGGGGGGTCACATGAGAACACCAAGCTAAAAGAAAGAAGGTAAAAGGCTGAAGCAAAAGTTGTAAAAATTCTAACTTTGCTTTTTAAAGCAACAGAATGTGGGGGAAAAACTATCTTGCAATCCTGGACGGCTACATATTTATCTGCTCTCAAGACAGTTAGCCTAACTTTTTTTTACATTTACAATGCAAAGTCATTAAGTTCTGAGAACATGATATGAGCACCACATCTTCCCCACAGATTAGCAGTCCTTGTTGAGATCAACTTAAGATCAACTCTGGGACACTATGAGCTCTCTCTATATAATACTATATGTTCCACACAGCTGTGAGCCAAGGAGCATAAGATGACTTCTAGGTTCAATATGGTGATCATTCTAGGTTCAATGAGAGTCAGCTTTTGTGGTTAAAATGGTGACTTTGGGTTTTCCTGAACACATTTATTTCAAAAGATTTCCTTCTTCTAATGTTTGAAGTTAACTTTAGATTTTAATTCTTTCAATAAAAAATGTGAATTTATAGCAACAAAAATGATCAAGAAACAAAACTTTGGCTAATTTCCATTTGTCTCGCATAAAACCATTTATGGCAGCACCAAAGTCCCTTATAAATAATTTTTGGCTGGAGAAGGTGGTTAATTATTTTATCTTCTAATGTAAAATTACCAGGGGTGACCCAAATTTCTAAACTCATAGGCATTTCTCCTAAAATAAAACATATTTCTATTTTGATTTCAGATGGAAAGGCTTTAAAACTAACAAAATAACATCAAATAAGTTAGTAGTCTAGAAGTAGTGGTAATAAGCCTAGAGCAATCGATGGACTAAAGTAACCTCTGCTAGTAACATAAAGAAACTTTATGTTCAGTGTACACAAACGTGCCGTGAAGCTGTGAATACTTGTAAATAGAAGTACATATGGCTCAAGACACCCCCTCTCTTTTCTTCCTCTTTAAATATCTGCATATGTGCAGAGCGGATCATGATGTTTTAACTGAGCTAGCAGGTTTGCGAGGCTGTTAATTGCTGCTTCACTTTATAAAAATAAATAAATAAAAAGCCCCTCTCTATTTTCTCTCAAAAGCAAAATAAACAAAAAAGGGCTTTTGACATCATCATGAGTTAAGATTCTTAAATATACACACAAATAGTTCTCTACTGAAAAAGTAGATGTTTCGTTCTTCAGAATGCACAAAAAAGGGCATTATGTTACGGGCATTCCAGGGCAGTTTATTTAAACTACACCAACTTAAATGGCACACTTTAGAAGGGTGGCAAGCAAAGAAATTAAAAATAAACGTTCAGGCATGCCATAATGCAGGACCTGAGCAGTATTTCAGCTGGAAAATTGACAGGCAGATTTTGGAGAACTCTAGAATGTTACATTAATTTGTTTAAAAAGGATTATAATTGGAGAATTTTAATAATAAAGTATTATTAAATCTTTCACTTGTTTAATTTTTTTATTAAATGTAAGCTTTAAACCATATTAAGCCAGAGTATACCATTTTCTTTCAAATTTTTCCTACTCTTAACTAAACGAGACCCTCTGTCGCAGAACTGTGTACAATGATAACAGGTGTTTCACTCACTGCAGGCCAGGCAAAAGTGTTGTACTTGTATATGCATATAATGAAGTCTGTGTAACATGTTCACAAATGAGTGAAACAATTGTGCCAGCTGTCTCCTACTTACTGCGACAATTGCTAGAAAAAAGGAAAACCTTTAAACCATGTGCGCTGGTTTACTCACCCACGGGGGCAGCTGGTGGAGGAGGCCCGGACTTGTTCCAAGGGCCAGATACTTTATCTCCACTGACCAGGATGATCTCACCATCCTCTCCCACCTCCTCCTTCTCATACTCTTCCTCTTCTTTTTCATCACTGAGATACAGAAATTCACACCATTAATGCCTAAAAATGTCCAAGGTACGGATCACGTTTATAGCCATCTATTGCAAGAAATGTTAGCCATACCATTGGGTTAAAACACAGGTCAATATTAGGCTCAAAAACATATAGAGTAATGTTTGTTACCAAAAAAATTAAACGCACCATGCATGAGTCATCGTTCACATCCCCGGTAGCATTGAGTTCTTACCTTATCTGCAGAGCCTGAAGCCTCAGGCCACTGTAGTCTACCTCCCTCTGTTCAAACTCTTTCCATTCCTCATCCTCCTGCAGATGGAAAAAAAGCAAAAAGAATAAAATGTCCACCTATTACCGCAGCACTGTCCTGCTTATCTTTTTAACTAACCCTCCTCGAATATGTTGGGAAAATCCAGATAGAATGAATTTACTATAAAAAACTGTTAGTATCTGAATTAACTGTAAATCATTGACACTTAACCATAATTTAAAAAATTATTGATGTTGCTACCAACATTCATTACGTAGCTCCCTTTTCCTATAAAGACCAAAAATAACCTGTTTTTAGCAGTAAAGGTGCAGACTCGATTGAGGGGAAAATAATGATAAGACCCTTCAGATTCAATAAACTAAAACAAGGCTGAAACTGAAAGATGATCTACAGATTTAATTATTTAAAACTTTACATAACCTCATATTACCAGTGACAAATTACAGCCTTTTACAATTAGATAACTGCATGCATTATGCTTTCGATTTCTTTATGAATAGCTGTACAGCACTATTACACATGAACAAGTTGGTGCATGTTACATTTGAAGCATTTAAAATAAAACATTGATAGCATTCTCAACTCTATTTGTATAGCACTTCAACAGCAAGAAGTGCTTCACATAAATAATAAAATAATATAAAAAAAAAAGACATCAAAGACAAAATCACATTACACACACATCTAATCAAACATTCCTCATCCAATTTGACTGTTCCAAACAGTTTTTTAACTCAAAGGTTGTTTGAACTTTTTTTCTATTTCACTGCTAGCGATAAGCTCTTCAGTTCAATCTGATCACCCGCTGTCTGAACTTCTAAAATGTCAACTGAAGAGGTTACCTTACTGCTGATGTCCGCTTATAAACCTGAACGTGTAAAATGTATTTTATGTGGGTTGTTACTAATAGTACTTTTGTGCTGCAACTGCTTAATGTTATCTTACATGTTACATGCATCTAAAAGGCTGTAACTGCATCTAAAAGACTGTAACTGCATTGCTTTACTGAAGAACCTGCCTGGCATCTGCCAATGAGCACTGTGCATGCCTTATCACAGCGTCATGAAACTTGACATTCTCTGGAATCTAACATTCTCTGACGAGTAGAGATGTTAAATTGATTCAGTTATCTATGTTCTGTTGCCAAAATATATATCTATTTTTTATTAGCTATATTTTGTTTGCATTTGAGGTGTTAAAATGTTGCAGTTCTTCTATAGTCCTACAGGTGGTGATCTGTAAACCATTTACACATTGGCAAGAAATAAAACATCCTGTGCGGTACGAGCTAATTATCTGCAAAAATTTGTTCAGAATTGTAACAATCTAAAATATATATATTTTTTTAATTTACCATGTATTTATAAAATCATGATACTAACAGAATTGCAGTACAATTCAGATCGGCACCAAGCTATCATGATAACATTAGGTAGTCCCTGGTGATTCCCATCCCTTCTGGCCAGTTACGCATGAAGAAGTACTCGGACCTTCAAGATCCTACTGCTAAATGGGTTCAGGGGTAGCTGAGTGGTTAAGGCATTAGACTATGGTTTGGAAGATCCCAGGTTCAAACCCACAACCTCCAAGTTCCTCCAAACCACTAAAATCATCTGTGCACACAAAACCTAAAATACACAACAAGAGAGAAATATAACCTTTCCAATGCCTAAAAGAAACTTCCTGTAGTCTAGTGGCCTAATACTGTACTTATTTAGCAAAACAATTAAATTACCAAATGGCCACCAACATAAAGAATGATATTTGGAAATTACCTGTGTAGAAAATGAACAAAAACTATATATCCTATATATAGTTATTAACACTAGTGGATGAGAATACCACTAAGGAAACTATTGATGCTTTGTTGCATGGTTGTGCTGATTTTGTCCTCCATTTCTCACCATGTTGTCATGTCCTTGGTTAGGAAAGCTCTTACCGTACTGCTGACATTTAAGCAGTTTTGACAAAAGGCAATCAAATATTCAGAACTGACACAGTCAATTTAAATAATAATAATTATAATAAAAAGTTTAAAAAGCTCTTTCAGTAAGAACTGTACAGCATAGTTGTTCAGCTGGACTTTTGGCTGAGATCTGCCAACCCTGACATGAGGGAATAACCTCCAACAGAGAACCATATGTTTCGTCAAACAGCAATACTACTGTTTTTATGGTGATATTTTGAATGGTGGCATTGGTTTGTCCAGTATAGTAATGTTATATCAATACACTACACTAACAGACACACTCCCATTAACTTGTTTAATTAAATAAATAAAAATGCTTCAACTATCTGTGAAAGGGGAGAAAATGAAATGTAATGAAAAATTGCAACCAATTTTTGATAATAAAAAAGGCCTGTTCTCAAAAAGTGCCATATATTTTTATTTTAAGTGTCACCACTCCTAACACTATGCTGATTGCAAGCTTTTTAACCTTTTTTTTTTTTGGTAACCTGGATATTAGTATGATAATATGATAAATATCCAACTACTATTTATAAACTAGCTAGCTAACTCAAGAAATATATAACAAAATATTATTATTATTATTATTAATAAGTAGTAGTACGTTCAGATACTTGACTAATATCAGACAGGGAACGTGGACTTGTAACAGCTAAGAAGTCCCGTTGCTAATTCAGCTAGCGAAAGATCTAGAAATGACACGATGACTCTGCAGCCTCGAAATCAATGTCAGTGGGACAGAAAGCTAAAGCGTGGCTAGTGAACTGCTAATGTTAACTTTAAACAACCTAAAAGGTGATAGCGCCGTAATAAACTATTGTACTAACCCTAAGTGGCGTGGTCATGCCCTGAGTCGCCCGCCATGTGGACAGAGTGCTTGAATTAGCCCATCCTGTCGGAGTTAGCTTGCTAGCCTGATTCTAACTCTTAACTGTGACTTAGCATGGAAGCTAACTAGATATAGCCAGCAGCTCAATGAGAAGGCTAGCATTAGCACGCGCTGCTACTGGCGTGAGTTTGTCCAGATATCTAGCTAACGTTACCTTCTCAACGGTCGCGTCTGGGTTTTCGTTTTTCATCGACTTCTCCTTTTCCTTCTTAGTCTTCTTCACCGAGATCGGGGCGCTCACAGGGCCTGTTTCTTTCCCTTTCCCCTTTTCCTTCTTCTTCTTTTTATCTCGTTTAGCAAAGAAGTCGTCGAGGCTCTTCTCCGCACCGACTGTAGCAACCTCCGCCATTTTCTCCTAAGATTTCTTTAAACCGTAAAAAAAACTAGGCTTAAATTCTCACAGAGCGACACAAGGTGACCGATCACGATTTGCACATCAGGGAAATATAATCTTTAAACAGCTTTTCACCGCATACGTGTGTCAATGCTCAAATCCCGAAACACGCCCCGGCTTTCTGCTGCCGCCACATTCGCCAGCTGGAAGTGTGTGAGACTTGACGCTGCTGTTTGACACGCTGTTCAAACCAGGGGCCAAACCACACACTATCGTACTAAATAGTGTGCCAAGACAGCACAGCACCGCATGGAGAGGTACGCACTGTTCAGCACGGTAGTATGCGGTTCTGGACCAAACCATTAATCTAGTAAACTAACCGGATGGAGTTTCTTCCAAAACTGGCTCACCCCGGATTGGAAAACTGCCTGATTTCAACATTCAGAGGTTTTAAAAAGTGGAACTAAATTAATAAAATACGTTTAGAGATTAGGAGACAGATCGGCGTGAAATTACAAAAATATGACAACATATACAAAAACATTATCATTATTATCATTTTTGGAATTAAAATTTATTATTAATAATAATAATAATAATAATAATAATAATAATAATAATAATAATAGTATTGTTGTTATTGTATTATCCGAAAAGTAACTGTTTTAAAATAATTTCATATTAAAGTAAAGTTTCAAATAAACACAAGCCTAGTCATCCCCTTTTACAACTAATTGATTGGATTATTTATTCGTATAATTAGCACATGTATTATTATTATTATTATTATTATTATTATTATTATTATAAAAATAAAGTCACATAGTGGTTAGCTCTGTCGTCATGCATCTATGTAGCCTGGCATGGAAGCAATCAGTCTGTGCCACTGCTGAGGTGTTACGAAAGTAGCAAACCAATCAGTGGAATTTTTGGCACTGTGCTACATCCTGTTGTAAAAGAAAATCTACAAAAATCTCTAAAATCTCCTAGAAGACGCCTCCATTGACTTAATAAAATAAAACCTAATGAAATTATATTGACTTAATAAAATACAACGGGCCAGTATCAGCAGATTTCATGGCACCCCAAGTCATCACAGACTGTGGACCTTGATGTGTGATACTCTATCTGAAAAGAGGATTTTGGACCATGGAGCAGTGGTCCAGTTCTTTTTCTCCTTAGACCAGCTAAGACGGTTCTGATATTGTCTCTGATTCACGAGTGGTAATAGGTTGATATAAGGAATGCAACAGTTCTAGCCCACTTCCTCAAGACTTATGAATGGTGGCTCTTGATGCACTGTTTCCATCCTCTCTCCCAGGATTTTGACAATCGTCTTTCGGCTGTGGTCATCCCTGTTGCTTGAGCAGATTTTCCTACTACTACACTCTTTTTTTCTCCTTCAGTTAGCTTTTCCTGAATATCTTTCGAAACAGCATCCTTTCAGCAATTACTTTCTGTAGCTTACCCTCCTTGTGGATTGACGATTGACTTCTGGACGACTGTCAAGTCTGCAGTCTTCCACATGATTGTGGCGGCATGTGCTGATCTCTAGGCTGTATGTATTACTGTATGAATAGTAATGTACTGAAATTCAAAATTAAATATTAAAATATTTTGAGATAATGGATTTTTGGTTTTTATGAGCTTTAAGCTGTAATCATTGAAATTCGAAAAAATGAAGGTTTAAAATGTTTTACTTTATTTGTAATGAAAAAAAAAGCTTTGTAGGATATTCTATTTTTTCCCTCTAGGGAAAAATAAAAAATATATATACAGTATATAAAGTAATTAAAATGTTACACAGTGTTTGTTTAGTATTTTATTTGAGACAGACACCTTATCTGAAAATATAGGGGGAGTGTTTCTGCTTATCACAAGGACAATGTACTGATGAATATTGTACATAATATCATATTTAAGCCCATCTCCAACATCAGTGTACGATTTATTAACTTGCTATCATACATTTTACATGAAAAGTTATAAATCATACATTCCTTAGGTTTGTCTCATTTATTTCAATTGCACAGTAAGTGATGCAGTGAGTTTTAATATGAATTAAATGTTAAACCTAAAATTGAAATCACTGACAGAACACATTCCAAAGGTTAAAGAAGTTATGGTTTACATTTCCTTAAGGTTGAGGAATGATCATGTAGTTTTTAATTCCTCTCAGTCTCTGCACCACTGTCCCGGCCAGACCTGAATTTCCTGCTGTGTCATGAATTTCTTGAATTAATTAAGTTGAGAGGTGAGTAAGAAACTGAGGAGTTTCTCTTATAATTATGGTTTATAAACATTTCTATAGAATATTATACATAACCTGATTACAATTTAAATATGAAGAGGACAATTGATAGCCTGTCACTGCAATTTCCCCCTTGGACATTGCTTTGTTATCCCCATTTCCCTATTTGTGTCCCCATTCCCCTCCCCAAGCAATTACAACTACTGTATACAGTACGTGTACTGATGGAACCATTCGCAACAATATCTAGTGTTTTTTGCTGCAGTGGTCCCTGTGTGACAACTTTGCTAAATGTAATAGAAGGAAGTTAGAAAATGCTAATTCTTCAAAAGTTTTTCTGAAGGAAACAATAAATAATGCAAGGAAGTACACCTTAGAAATATTTATAAGGAAATATTTATTATGATTTTGTGTACACAATGACTTTGTGTCTTAATGTTACACTTCTTCACTAGATACATTTCTTATTGAAATAATGAACACCCCAGGGCGTTCGAGTCAAACTGGGACTTGTGGTAAAATTTCTCCTGAACAAAGGCATAAACCATAAATTGACATTTACAGAAAACCTTAAGCGCAGTATGGTGATGAGCCGCAGTAAAACATTTTGAATGTTGCAAATGTTTTAAAGAAAGCCAGGCGTCTATGATTGACAATCGATGGAAAATCAGTGGATAACTTGTTCCCAAATTGCAGAAGTGACATGTCTGTCTGTGGGAACTATACACACAATCATTCATGAACACCACTGGGAGTTATTGCCACATCCCCTGTACAGTCCTGGTCATGCTCCAAGAGAGTTCCATATGTTTGGGCCATTAAAGGAGTTCCTGGGAGGCCAGTGTTTCAGACATAAGGACAGGACTGAGAAATGTTTTATTAATGTTTAAAACACCAAATAATAAAGTTTAGTGTTATAGTTTTACATATTAAGTCATTTACCATTTTACTTCAATTAAATGCAAGTCAAGTCATCTTAGCAAAAGACTTTGGTAATAAACGTCCCCTGTAGGTACTGATGACTGGATGGTTCCAGGGTGTTCAGTTGGGTTGAGGTCATGGCTCTGTGGAAAGCACCAACATTCTTCCACACTGACTTTGGCAAACCATGTATTCACAGAGCTCGCTTTGTGTACAGGGCATTGTCTTTGCTGGAACAGATTAGTTACAGTGAAAGGAATTCTTAGTACTAACAAACAAAGGCTTAAATAACAAAGCATGGTCTCAAATTTGAAAAAGACTTTTAAATGAATGTCCAGGATTTTTATTTCTGTGACGCTTCTTTGCAACATGTCTATTGTTTAAAAAAAAAATCTAGACTTATCAGACCACATGAGCCTTATTCCATTGTTCCAAAGTCCAGTCTTTATGCTCCCCAGGAACCTGAATCCTTTCTTTCTGATTATTCTCACTACCAAGTGGTTTTATAAATACCATGCAGTTTTTAAGTCCAAATCCTGTAAGTTCTACTCAGATTGTTTGTGTGAAAGTGCTCTTATTATTAAACATATTAGTGATTTCTGATGTAAGTTTTTATGATGCAAATGATCATCAAGCATTTAAATGATCTTCATAAAAACATTTCTACAAATGTGCCAGTTCAGCACTATCCTTGTAGGTTTTTAATAGTGTGATGGAGGGTCCTTAATTACAAATGTTACCCTTATGAAATGGTACACAGTAAAATTCCCAGTACTGATTGATCACTTTCATAGGTCATATGAACGTGTCTATAAGAGTCTATAAACACTGTAAAGGTAATTTACTGTATTACTCTCTGTGTTAAATCAACACTAAAGATTTTGCTGTGTAACTTTACATCAAAAGTTACATAATTTAAGGAAGTGTATGTATCAGGCGTTCAGTTTCTCACCTCTGGGCGTGGTGTTTGTATGTTCTCCTCATGCTTGGTGGGTATCTTCAGGGTAGTCAGATCTTCTCACACAATCCAAAGACATTCAGTGTAAGCTGACTGGTGTTTTAAAATTGGCCATAGTGAATGTTTGTGCTTACTGTATGTAATAGGTTGGATCCTGTATGGTCCTGGGATAGGCTCCAGACCCCCTACATATAAGAAGTGATATGGACTGTTTATGTATGTAGGTGTTTTTGCCAGCTAGGCCATCACTTTGGATAGTTTAGGCAAGGGGCATAAGGATCTTCTAGAGTCAAAATTTTAGTGGTAAACTATAATACCATGTGATATCGGTTGAACCTTTTTGGTCTTGGAACAAAGTGAAATGTTTGTCAGCATTGTCAGTCTACTGTAAGTACTCCATTGCTGTATTAAAGCTTTGTAGTGGTAGCAGTATGTTGTAGGGCTCCTTTGCATTAGCAGGAGCCAGGAAATGGGTCAAGGTTACTGGCGAGATGGATAGCTCTAAATAGAAGAAAATTAAGGCAAGTCAGAAGTCTGTTCAACTCTTGAAATAAAACTTCACTTTCCAGGACAATGATGCTAGGCATGCGCCAATAACTTCGCTGAAGTTGTTTAACTACAACCAAGAATATGAATGTGTTAAAATGGCCGAGTCTTGGCAAGACTTGAAATTTGCTGTTCAACATTTTTTGTACCCTTAAATTTACCCACTGCTTTAAGATGTACAAAAAATGGTTATATGCTCCACATCCCGCAGCTAGTTGTCTGAGACTAGACTAGTCTCCTTAGCATGGTTAACAGCATACAGTACATTTCATAAGTAAGTAAAGGATGATGTCTGTTGAGACAGAAATGAGCCACGAAACACCATAAACCATTTTTTCTTTTATTGCTCAGCAGTAAAAAGTACAGTGTATGTGCTACAATACAAAATAAGTTGGAAATGTGATACCTTCTTCTAATAACTCTGTAAAGCAATCATCAATAAATCCAATATCCCTCCTATAGATATTTTCTATATGTAAAATAAAAAAATAATAATAAAAGGATGATAAAAGAAAAGATAAACACAGACAATGAAACTGTTACTGAGCTGACTCAAGATATGATTTACTGAAATAACAATAGGTTCATACATATGATCAAAGTAAATACTGCAGTATAAAATATTTTCTCTGATTTGTTCACTTATTCTAATACTTTTACTCTATTACATCCAGTGTTTTATATTCATAATCATCCAAACAGAAAAAAAAAAGAAAAAAAGAAAAAAAACCTGTACAATACAGCGATAAACACCAGAGAAGAACTACAGAGTGACAACTTTTGGTCTTATTCTTTCAGCATTAAACAATACAGTCCGAGATTGGACAAACCTCAATGCTCACGATAAAACGGCAGAAAGACACACAAACAGACGAGAAGGGCTTCTTCCTTTCACACGCTATGAAGCTTTCCTATCCTCCTTTAAAAAAAAAAAAAAACTGCTTTTTTTGTCATCAGGCATCCGAGACATCACGTTCTTAGCTAATAAAAGTGCCACTGTATCCAAATAAACAGAAAGAATGCACTAAGCGTGTAAGGATACAAAATTGCCCGACACAGATAAGCTTAACAAGGCAAGCTAATATCATCATGTGTGAATTGTAGGAACAATTTTGAACACTGGTATCCTGTAACATGTGACATGATTCCTAATCTAACATACGCACCAATACACACACACATACATACATGCGTTAGATGTCACACGCAACTGGACACAGAAACACAGTGCTGCCCACGACGAGACTATAGACTTCTTTTAATAGTCCCTGCGCTGGTGACTCCTAGGGCCGAAAACTCGAAAATGTCCTCGATCTCACTGACATACCTACAAACTCCTACATCTACAGATCATAATACAGGGTTTAGGTACCTGTTGGAACCCAGGCACATTCCAAGTGCCATCTGCTTTTGCATTACCACGTACACACACACACACACACACACACACACACACACACACACACACACACACACACACACACACACACACACACATATACACACAGAGGCAATTCAAGTTCATCAGGCTTTTAAGTTTTTAAGTGTTTTGGGTAAGATCACACACATCTTTACAGCATACATTGCATTGCTTTATATTCCAAGCCACTTGAACACCACGAAACCACATTCACACTCACACTCACACATACACACTGCTTTTATCCAAAAAAGACATAAAAACCCTTATCACAATTAAGCATCTGTAGAAAATGTACATCAGGAAAAATATGCAAGGGGACTTACCCTTACAGCAAGAGTGCTCTTAATTCATTCATTTGTCTTTTTTAAACTCATCTATAGATATCCTATCTTTATATATATTTATATATATATATATATATATATATATATATATATATATATATATATATATATATATATATATATATATATATATATATATATAAAGCTCAAGTCTCTGAAGATTCACCAAATTATATATAAAATAATCATAATAATAACAATAATAATAATAATAAAAACTAAGAAAGAAAAAGAAACAGATAAGCTTTGATAATGTTGACATGCTCAGATGTCACAGGCCTTGTCTCTGTTGATGAAGAGAGTCTCTTGGCAGAAAGGGTTAACCAGGACAACGCCGCTGTCGCTATAGTCACCGTTAGGGGGTAGGCAAGTCTCCCGCTCCTGAAATATATAAATTCAGTTTTCAGTAAACGAATCACAGTCTTGCATTTAAACTCAGGACTGATCTGATCGGTACTTGTCACAGAAATGACGAATGGCATTATGCTACATACAGTATGTACACACAGCCTGTGTAGAAGCTCTTCAGATAGGAATATATAAAGGAAACATGAACTGTACTGTATACTAGGAGAGTGTGATACATGATAAAAAGATAAAGAATGACATAAAAATGAAGGTAAATTGTAAATAAAGGGCAACGACTAATACTGAGCGCAGATAAGCTGGAACGGAATGCTTGCTCAAGAATTGAGTGAAATGTGTATTTTACAGATATATACAGTATGCTGTCTTAAACACTAGGTGGTGCTAGAGGCCAGTCAAATATTGCAGTGGCCAAAAGAAACCGTATGGTCTGTTCAGTCAATGCATGTCACGTTTCTAGTACACAGCCAACATGCCACAATACAAAACACAGTAAATGGCCAAAAGTATGTGGACATCTGACCGTCTCTCAAACAAGGTCACAAAAAGGGAAGTAAACAAATGTATATAATGTCTTGGTATAGTGTTAGCATGAAGATTTCCTGTCGCTGGAACTAAAAAGCCCAAACCGGTTTCAGTATGACAATGCCCCTGTGAAAAAAGTGGGTCGGTGTGAAAGTAATGCAAGTATTGCCAGAACCCTGACCTTAACCTTACTGAACACCTGTGGGATCAACTGGAATGCTGACATCAGCGTCTGACCTCACTTCTGAACAAACAATTAAATCCCTATAGACACACTGAAAAATCTAGACAAAAGCCTTCCCAGGAGAGTGAAAGCACAGCAAAGTTCATATTAATGCTCATGGAATGCAGCGGGCACATACAGTACAGTACAAACATACAGGTGCCCAATGATTCATAAAATCAGATACACCATGTATTATAATTTATGCGAATAAAGGAATATAAATTTTCTATGACAAACTACTAAAGGTAAACTGTTTTTATAGATTAAGTTCTGTTAAATGCTAGACTATCTACTGTAGCAATCGTCACTATCAAACAATCAGAGGAGCTCTGAAGCACCTGAGGAAATAGCGATTACTTGCCAAGGACTTAATACGAAGACTTTAACTCACACTGTAGCAGTTCTTTGATACACAATCAAATCAACATTGCTAGGAAAACCCAAAATTGCTATTTGATGCTTGAATATATAACTTCAGCCAAGCACTTTGCACATGTACTGTGTACCTCTGTAGCTTTGCCAAGGAAAATGCGAGAAATTTTCAACATTCAAACCCAGACAGAGGAGTCAATATGCCTGAAAAAGTAAATGCACTAAATTACTATTCTCAAGTATCTAGTTTTAAGGGTTCATAATTTTATTCAGAAAAATACATTATGAATTTCTAAAATATCTTTTCTTCTGCCCTGCAACCAATTCACTCAACCTTGGATATATGTATTAGAACTGTATTAGAACTTCTAAAAAAATTAGAATATTATGGAACTGTACTATACATTTAATTTAAAAAGTGTAACTCATTTTCATTGATTCAATACATGTAAAGTGAGCTTTTTTGCATTTATTTTAATGAATATGGCTTACAGTTCAAGAAAATCAAAAATCCAGTATCTCACTTGGTCTAGTTCAATACATGCATAAGGGAAGACTCCTGACTTGACAGTTATCCAGAAGATGATCATCCGACACCATCCACAAAGAGGGAAAACCACCGAAGGTGCTGTATCAAAGTATGTACATGAAAAGTTGACTGGAAAAGAAAAGTATGATAGGAAAAGGTGCACAAGCAAGCGGGATGACCACAAGCTTAAGAAAATTGTCAAGTCAAGCTGATTCAAGACCTTGGGAGAACTTTACTAGGAGTGGAATAAGGCTAAAGTCGGTGTATCAAGAGCCACCACGCACAGATGTCTTCAGGAAATGGGATACAACTGTATTCCTAGTATTAAGTCACTTCTGACCAAGTGACAAACAAGGAACAAAAGAACAGACCACATTGCTCAGTCCTCTTTTCAGATAGAATACAATTTTGCATTTGATCAAGGTCCCAAGAGTGGATGAGTTGAGAGGCACAGAATGCAAGTTGCCTGGTGTGCAATGTGAAGTTTCCACAGATGTGATGATTTGGGGTAATTTGTCATCTCCTGGTGTTGGTCCACTGTGTTTTATCAAGTCCAAGTTCAACACTGCCATAAACCAGGAGATTTTAGAGCACTCACTGCTTCCAACTGCTGACAAGCTTCACTGATATGCTGATTTCCTTTTATAGCAGGACATAACATCTGCCCATGGTGGCAAAACTATTACCAACTAAATTGCTGACCATGATATTACTGTGCTTAATTGGTCAGCTAACTCACCTAACCTGATTCTTTGTGTGGCTATTGTCAAAATGAGAAACACCTGACCCATCAATACAGACAAGCTCAAAATCCAGTGTATCAAAATATTAGAATATTTCCTAAGCTAAATCACAGGCACGGAGTCAGGTGCTTGGACCTGCTGGGAAAAGAAATCAGCATTTCTATGCTGGACATCCAGCAACTTGGATTCTGTACGTCTTCACTCTTCCTCCAGATATCAGAATCTCGATTTCCAAATGAAATTCAAAATTGACCTTGGACCACTGAATAAGAGTCCAGTTCTTTTTCTCTTCGGCCCATGTTAGATGCTTCTGACATTGCCTCTGGTTCAGAAGTTGCTTTATATTAGGAATGCAACATATGTAGCTCATTTCCTGAAGATGTCCATGTGCGCTGACTGCAGCCAAGTTCTTGAATATGCTTTGATACAGCACTCTGCAAACAGCCAACCACTCAGTGATGACCTTCTTACCCACCTTGTTTAGGGTGTTGATGATGTCAAGATAGCAGGCAAGTCACGTGTTTACTGAAGTAGCCCGAAAGATGCAAGAAGCAGTAATTTACTCATAATCTAACATTTTAAAATACTTAGTTTTTGATTTTCATGAGCTGTAAGCCATAACCATTGAAATGAAAACAAAAAAAGGCTCGACTTATTTTACTTATTACACTATTAAGTCTAAGAAATCTAGAATATATGCGTTTCACTTTTCAAATGACAGAACTCTCTTTTTTTTTACATTCACAATATATACTGTGTATATAGCCAGCTCCAGAATTATTGGCACCCTTTTGAGATTTTTTTTGTTTATAAATAATAATAACCAATAATGTAATTAATGATATTTTTTGTATTTTTTGGGCTTTAAAGCCACTTGCTTGGGAAAGCCACTTGCTTTTATTGTCAAATAATACAAAAATGTCCCTCTGTTTAACAAGGTTGGAGAATATTTGTGGAGGGATCCTGGACATCTCTTCTAGGCAGGACTTTTCCAAACCAATGAAAGTCTTCGGGATTGTCTTGTAAACTGATTTTGAGAGCACATATAAAGTGAGACCACATGTTTTCAGTCAGGGTTAATGCAGAAAATTACATGTGAAATAGAAAAATCTTGACTTCTGACTCTAACTTTAATTTTGTTGTTGATTTTGATGTGTGGGTCATCGTCTTGTTGGAAGACCTAGTTTCTGGCTTCTGGCTGATCTAATCAGATTTTCAGTTAAAATGATGACGCTTTGAATGGATTCCATTATGATGGAATTTATTATGCCACTGACTTTATCAAGAAGCTAGACACAGGAGCAAAACAGCCCAAAAGCATCAAAGAACCACTACTGTATTTAATTTTTGGTATAACATGCTATTCTTTGCAAGTCCATATTTTTCACCAAAAAAAGACCAAAGCACTCAAATCAAGTCTCCTTTCACCACATCTCATGATGCCGGATGTAATTCCAGTGTTGCTTTTTTTTTTCTTGGTCTCAGGAAGATTTTATTTTATTAAACTTGATCCTGTAAAAAAAAAAATCTCATTCGATTATGTAATGGTGAAACCCAAAGATTCAACAAAACTTTACAGTCCTGAAAAGTGTGATCATTGGGCTCCGCCTTGCTGATCTACTTTCTTGTATTCCCTAATCCTTGTACCCCAATGTCTTTTCTCAAATTTGGCTTAACCTATGTTGATGAATGGGAAAAGGATTTTTCCTATGTCTCACATCATATTCATACCTCAGTGAAATAGGAAGTGGTCAGAGATGACAATAATTCCTAGACACTAAAAGCAAGAGCTATTTTCCCCAAAGGTGCAAATTCCTTCAATTTTATTTATAGTACTTTTCAATGATGCCAATAAAATGTTTGCCAGAATCAACTATTCTGAAAATAAAAAAACACTTGGCATGACTTATTTTTATTAACTGAATAATTAGCAGTTTCTCCGAACATTTGATGGAAAGTTTATTATGTATATTAAGCTTTTTGCTTTTTAAATTTTTTTATGAAGGGTGCCAATAATATTAGAATTGATTTACAGTACCAGTCAAAGGTTTTTCGCACACCTTTTAATTCAATGATCTTTCCTAATTTTTATTTCTTTCTACATTGTTCTACATTCTTTCTCCTCTGCAACTCTGAGTTAAGTTTTTTTTAAATCTTTTTTTTTCCTGGGATGGTCTTCATGAGAGCCAGTTTCATCAAGGTGCTCAATGGGTTTTGCAAATGCACTTGACTCTACTGTTCTTACACAAACTGTTTGAGAAGAGCTGATCTTTGACTTTGTTGGTTGTTTTGCATTATTACATAAAATCAAGTACTAACAAAAACATTCAATTAAAAGATGTGTCCAATCTTTTGACTGCTACTGTATCGCGCGATAACACACCCAATGTTAAGGGCTTAACAATTCCACATAAAGGAATGTGTAGTTCTAGGTTTACAACTGGTAAGTTTATCGTACATCAACAGTTTCCAGTGGCAGTATCTCGCGAGGAAGCTCCACAGCATGGCGATTGAAATAGTCCATGGTGATGGTATTGTTCCAGTAACTCAGGTTGTTTTCATGGCTGGTTGACTTCTTCTTCTTTCTCATGCAGCACACTGTCAGCAGCACAGCTATGAAGCAGAGCAGAGGAAGCAATCAACTGAGAATTCATATAAATTTCATACCGTCTAAAGAACACATCATTTTGGCTAGTTAGAAAGAAAGGCCATTCATTTCACTAGCACACTTTATTAAGTAAATGGAGTCAATAAAGCTCATTAGATTAGCAAGTCATGTCTACTGGTCACATATAACGACATGATACTCACAGCAGGATGACACAGGCACGCTGATGGCAAGCACCACCCATACAATGTCCATTTTGGTCAGACAAATGGTGGCACGGTTGTCAGCCGAGTCAAAATCAGGGACTGACTGGTTCCCTGAGGCCAAGGACCCTTGTGGGGTGGGAGGCTGTCTGCTCGCATTTGTTCTTGAGAGAAGCTCAGAGGTGCTTGAACCATTTATGAGTGGGAGACTATTCAGTGATGTACCTTCACTGCTCTTAACGGAGCTGGTGCCTGTTTCTGTTACGCTACTCATTGAGGAGATGGGATCACTGGTTCCATTAGAAGGCATATTTGTGCCACCTAATGTTTTTGCTAAGTTTCCATTGTTCGAAATGCTGGCAGGCACAGTAGTGAAGGTAACGCCAATCGTTTCCCAGGGCTTTTTGGGGGAAGAATATGTGGACTGCGGTTGTGGCTTACTTTCAACAAATGTGGGGCCTTCAGTAAGACTGGCAGTATCGCGCAATGTAATGGCATGAGCGCGCTGCCTGAGGCTTTTTCCCAGTTTCATAGGAGGAATGGATAACCATGATGACATCCATGAAAAGTAAGGGTAACTGGGGTTGGTTGACTCTTCAACTCTTATCCCTTGGTTGTTATCAGTGTCTATGGACAATGGTTGAGAATACTCAGTTCTTTGAAGCCCCTCAGCAACAGCAGCCAGATCAGTGTCTGACGTTGAAGAAACTGGACTTGGTCCAAAGCTAGTCTTCATCGTGGTAGTGCGATTCATCTGCAACTGGTTCAATGCCAGGGCAGACACTGCTGCATTGTGACCTGTGAAAGTGGACTGGTCACCAGTACTCGACCCCTTCCACAAGCCAGGTGGGTTTGGCGAATGTAACATGGAGACGAGACTCCGAGGTGTCCAGCTGGGGGGGTGCTCCTCTGCAAAGGATACCAGCTTCTCTGATACTGACAGGATCAGAAGAATGCCTGATGGGAATGGGGAGAAAGTGGTAAAATCAGAAAAACACAAGAACAACAAAATGGATCAAGAAAATGTTCATTATAATATTCATTTAAACTGGACAACTGAGTCTGTGTATATCTTTACAGTGTATCTGGAAAGTATTCACAGCTGTTCACTTTTTCCACATTTTGTTATGTTACAGCCTTACTCCAAAATGGATTAAATTCATTATTTTCCTCAAAATTCTACAAACAATACCACACAATGACAACATGAAAGGAGTTTGTCTGAAATCCTTCCGGGCTCTTGGTCACCTCCCTGAGCTCCCTTTCTCTCCCGACCACTCAGTTGGACCGGGCGGCCTGCTCTAGAAAGAGTTCTAGTGGTTCCAAACGTCTTCGTTCGTCTTTACAGATGATGGAGGCATTGTGCTCATTGGGACCTTCAATGCTGCAGAAACGCTTCTATAGCTTTCCCTAGATCTGTGCATTGATATAATCCTGTCTCTGAGGTCTACAGACAATTCCTTGGACTTCACGGCTTGGTTTGTGCTATGACATGCTCTGTTAACTGATCCAAATCATGTCCAATCAACTGAATTTACCACAGGTTGACTTCAATCAAGTTGTAGAAACATCTCAAGGATGATCAGTGGAAACAAGATGAACCTAAGCTCACTTTTGAGTGTCACGGCAAAGGCTGTGGAAATGTGGAAAAACTAACCGATGTGAATACATTCCAGGTGCACTGTAAGACTACACACGTAAGCTATATCATATTTAATGACAGGTATCCTTTCTTTTCTTTTCCTACAGCCCCAGACTCTTAGATAGCACATCCACATTTATCTGACTCGGTACTTCAAAGGAAACTTTGTTTTAATGCAAAACACATTTTTGAGCTAGACAATGTTTTATGTCTCTTTTAGTTATAAAACTTCTCCATGTCAGTGACTGGTCACGAAAGCAAAAGACAAAATACATTTACACAAAAACAAAACAAAAAAAAAAAACGTACAGATCAGCACAGATTACGCAACACACGTTCTTTATCTGTTTTTCAGAATTGCTACACGTTACGAAAGATGAGCAATTCACTGATGCACAGCTTCGACATAATACAGAGATAATGTTAAGAATAGCAACAAGAGGTGTGTGTGCTTTGCATGCTCCAATCCCCAGGCAAACAAATCATTTAATTATGAGCAGTACTTTAAGTGGTAACTGAACTATAAAACAGATTGCTTCTGGGATTCCTACTTTTATGCTAGCAGAAATAATAAGACATCAAAGATATAAAGGTAGGTAGAAAGGAATTTTCCAAAGATTATTTTTACACAAACCAAATATTACTTGCACAGTTTATGTCAGATTTCAACATTTCAAAGTAGTGCTAGTTGATCAGCTTTAATGATATCCAATTATGTATTCTTGGAAAAATGTAACTGTTATGTTTACATGGACAATATTTCTTTAATTCAATTAAAATAATATCGATTGTTAACTGTTTGCATGAACGCTGATCCTATAAGATGTTGTTTACATGCTCAAAACATTTAAATAGAGTAAAACCTTTTGACATGTGCAAAGTCATTGGATCCATGAGTGGATCAGTTTAGCAGGAGAATAAAAAGAGAAGTTTTTACTGTGTTCTGTTATTGTGCACAATCCAATTCAAGTCCTAGTTTGACTCGTATATTTAAGCACTCGGATCAAGTGTTAACGTGGCTAATAATTACTTATTGAACAGATTACCAATGAAAACTTTGCGCTTATGGAATTAAATGCATACTATTATGTTTGTTTGCTAGAAGAAGCTATGACTAGTACAGGACCAGGGGTTTATACTGGTTCAAGGACCGACAGCGAAATCCAGAAATGAATGGTATATTAAAAATGTCAAAAAACTAGCTTTAACAAATATATAATCAAATCAGAGACCATCCTTTAATTTTCAGTTAAATTGCCATTCAAGTAGTTAATGCTAATTACAGTATTTGGTGCCAAACAGTAACATGGTCTAACAATATTACTCGTAGTTTTGCACTTATGGCAGTATGGCACGGTAGTGTAGTGGTTAGCACTGTTGCCTTGCATCTCCATGTTCCGACTTGATTCCAGCCTCAGGTCTGTGTGCATGTGAATACACGTGTGAGTGTGTATACTGTTTGTGTGCCCTGCGATGGATTGGCACCCTGTCCAGGTCATACCCCCAAGTCTCCTGGGATAGACGATTATTAAGATCTGACTGGCTAAAAATGGAACAAATAAACTGTACATTTTTACATTATGAATACTTGCCACCATAAAACTAAAAATCAGCACTAAATACGTTGGACTGAACGTTAAAGGCTGATTCCTAACTGCATATAACTAATAAATAATATTGTTCATTGGTCCAGATTTGTGTTGGGTTTGGGGGAACATAGAGAAACATAAACTGTAAAATATTGGTTCTCCGCCTTTCCGATTGATAAATCTTTTGAGCCCTGATGTTGCTAAAGTAGTAACTAAATAACTGGAGCCGAAAATTACATTTTGAAATATTTTTCTCTAACTGGTGTGTCACCACAATAAAATAACTGGGTGCCACCTGGCCACTCGACAGTAATAAAAAAGATATGAGAAAAAGATTTTTATGGGTTACTACACCAGAACACACTGGCTGGCAGTGAGATTTTATCATCACGATGCTACAGAAGTTACGAAGCATTCTCTTACATGTCATCATCACAAAAAATGGGTCTTTTACATAACACGTGTTTGTATTTGTATCGTCTCAGTAACTGGTCCATGCTTGATTATTATGTTCTACAAAACCTGGCCAAAAAAAGTCTTTGGCCAGGTTTTGTGAAATTACACATCATCAAAACCTGAAAGGAGTGCTGAAAAAATAATCACGAATCGAGATTACTTAAATACTTGGTGAAGATGCATACTAAAAACTTAGAGGATTGGGACTAAATAGCTGTGTAATAACGTAAATGTTTAACAAAGTGAGAGTAATCAGGAGAAAAAAAATGCTTCAATTTGCAAGGGATCATAAAGATTGAACTTTGGAGCAATGCAAAACGCTCTGACAAGTCCAGATTGATCCTATTCCAAAGTGATGGGTGAGAACGGAAGCACATGAAACGATGCACTCATCATACACAGTGCCCACTGTACAAACCTCTGGAGGCAGTGTTATGATCTGGGTTTGCTTCAGTTCTAAGGTCTAATATTTCTTCCTTCTCCTATAGATCACTTCACCTCTTCATCTTTTTTATGTGCTAGACATGATGAAAAAATAATTTAGTGTTGTTTTTGAAAATATCGCCCGCCAGTAATCAGTGAAACAGGAGCGAAACGAGAAAAACACACAAATACAAAATTATTATTATTTGAAAAAAATTTTTTTTTTACATCAGTGGCGTTTGTACTGACAAACATACAGCGAAAAGAGAAAGAGGACAGAAATCAAGAGAGAAAGAAGTTTACATTCAGATGCTTCTGGACACAAGTGAACTGAGAGAAGAGATCCAGCAGAATGCAGTAGTCAGTGAATGACATCCTAATCGGAAGAGTTGCTATTTCTACAGTATGTTACTGTGAATTTCTCTATATACTGAGAAGCACTTTGGCATAATTAAAGGAACACGTACGCAAACACACACACAGACATACAGTACACAGACATGTGTGGGTTCATAAACATCCCTGAAGCCGTGACCCTGGAGTTAGGCTATTGTTTAATCGAGATCCTGCAGTTGCTATGGAGACCCAGCCTTGACTCTCAGTGGAGAAGAGAGAGTGAGAGGAGGATGATTTGATGAACAGGAGGGGGAAAAATATATGGAAGGAGGTAAAGAATGAGTAAAGGCTCATAAAGTACTATATGACATTAAAGGCAGGAGATGCTCATGCTCGTGATTATGTAAGAGTCTGAAAAACAAAACGTTATTGTAAGACGCAAAAAGATGTACTTTACACGAGGATATGTTGCGTTGTAATTATCTGTGGCACGTTTCCATATCCACTATTATCTTTAATAGACCACTTTTCACTTCTGTGAAAATAATGTGCATGTTCAGTTTTTTCAGCAGAACTGCTTAATTCTGATGAATTGTATGACTGTGATAGGCTGATGCCAAATGAGAGGACATTTTTATTATGCATGCAAATGTAGCCACTCCAGAGAAACACTTAAAAGAGGGATGAACTCTCCAGCGACCACGGAATTAAGAGAGCTGAGCTGAGATTAGGCTGTCAAATCCCTTCCCACAACAATCTGCAATATGCTGATGCTATAGTGTAGTTTTATCTGGTAGTGTACATTTACTGGAACAAAACCCAATCCTCCAGCTTTAGATCAGGTGGCATCCCTTTTGTGAGGTTAGCTCACCTTTGTGTTGCATTACAATTTCCTCCGTCCTTGATTTAAAAAAACAACAACAACATAGATCCACAGAGAGTCCATTATTAAAAGCCTGACTCACTAACTGAGTACTTACACACAGTAAACTCACACAGATCAATCATTCTATAATCTCTCTCTCTCTCGCTCTGTGTGCATGTGTTAGGGTCCTATTTACACAAGCTGTCAGGTTGGAAATCCTTGAGGGCAAGGCCAGGTCTGTAGCTGCGAGATAACACACAGACAAGTGTGGACAATTTAAAATGACCCCCCCAACCCCCCCGATCCTCACCACCACCCTGTCCATCCCTGGAAAAGAGAACGAGCTTCATTTTAGACTTCGTTCCTTAGTATATACGCACAGTACTTTCTGAAAATTGGTGAAGAGACCTTCTATGATTACAGTATCAACACATATTAGTAATGAGATGCATCAATACGTCATTACGTTCATTCACTTCACTTTGCATTCGAGGTTTCAGGATTATATCTGTAGCGAACGCGGTTATTTTATTTGAAATGGACACTTTGAAAAGTCTTAGATTTTGAAAAGTCTTAGACTAAGATTTTCCTCAAACCCAAAACCAACTGTTCTCTTAGATAGCTTTATAACATATAATCATTGGATAAGAAAGAATGTGCTTTGACTGGACCCCGCACCCACTCCCCAGTGGTCACTGCTATAAAAGGGCAGGACCACTACTAAAGATTCTGGGCTCCATTGAAAGCCTAATAATCTGAGCCTCCAACATTAGCTACATTATTATTATTAGGGCCCAAGCACTATGACATCAGCCCTATGTCGTCATAGTGTGTGAAGGGCCCTCTTGTTTTCCTAAGGATTATTTTTTTCCACAATTTTGGAGTTTTCGGGGGTCTTAACATGCTCAAAAACTCATGAAACTTGGCAGACAGGTTGGAATCTGCTGCCATCAGGATGCCTGAGAGTCTCGTGGCCCGGGGCCCCAAGGGACCCCCACACAAGATTTTGCCGCCTAGCTCATTCACACTTTCACGTAGGCACACGAAACTCGGCACACATTTAGAGCTCATCAAGCCGAACAACATTCACAACAACATGCATGTACTGGGCTAAATTCAACAGGAGGCCGGTTATTTTGGGCCGTTTGCAAAAAAGCACCTGATGGATTTTGATATACTCCTCCTAGGGAAATTATACAATCGCTACCAAACTGGGCCAAAGAGATCTAAAGACATTGAGGATGCAAAATTGCGGAGGGATTTTTGATATCTCAAACAGGTCAGCCGTGATAATGTCTTAAATGTACGCCGAAAAATGATTAATAACTTTCTGTGTGGCATTATATTGAGTGACATTATATTCAGTGACACCTTCTGTGACATCACGTTCAGTGACATCACATTCAGGAACATCATAGTGTGAGGCTTTTCTTCTAGCATCTGCGGCCTATTGTACACACATGGACATCACAAATGTTAACACAAACACATCTCACACACTAACCCACACATCACTAATGTTAATACACACAGACTCAAACCATACACACAAACAGGCACAAACACAAGCACATTTACTCGTCACACACAGACTGACACATCCACACGTCACACACCTCTCTCCCTCACTCTCACACACACTAACCCTCACACACTAATGCGCGCGCACACACACACACACACACACACACACACACACACACACACACACACACACACACACACACACACACACACACACACACACATATGAATCCATGCACACAAACACACTCACACATCACACACATGCACACATACATATACTCATATTACAAATGTTTTCACTCACACACACAAACACACCTCTCACGACACACACACACACACCTCTCTCACGACGCACACACACCACACACACACACATTAGTCCTGTACAGTGTGTGATGTGTGTAGGTTGTGCGGTGCAACCGAGCGGCGATGGCTTTTTCGAGGTCTTAACACACTCGAATAACACAGGTTATGCGGTGCGCCGGGGTGGCGATGGCACAGGGTGCTTGGGCCCGTCATCGTTGCTTGCAACTATATTTATTATTATTATTATTTACAATATTTCTTTGATCAGACTGAAACCAATCTGACTAGAGATTCTGTTTAACCTGGAAGCTGATGTGATATAGTGCCAGAGAAAGTTTTGTTATTGTTCACACTTATCTAAAAAATAATTAAAATCCTTACTAATTATTAACCAATACTAATCAAGTATACTAACCAACTTACTAATACTAACCAAGTACTAATTGGTTAATACCTTTGGCAGCCTCGAGACTGCTTATGAATGATGGTACAAGGTTTAAACAACACTAGTCTGATATCTGATATCACACAAATGAAACTCCCTGAGTTTCTTCCTAAGGTCATCTCAGGGAGGTTTCCCTTGCGACCATCGCCTTCGGCTTGCTCATCAGGGAAGAACTGATAGTTAAAGCGTACACCTTTTTCCATACACGTTCTAATAAAATATTTCATTTTGTAACGCTGCTTTGCGACAATTCACACTGTTAAAAGTGCTATACAAATACAAATCTATTGATTAGTTGAATTGAATTGAACTGAATTGTCATACCATACATACATCCTGCTCAGATTTTATCTGAGGCAGATTTTCTCTCCAAATAGTGGAGTAATAAGTGATGAGTACGGCAAGGAAAGTATCAGCACAAATAGAGTCTGTCAGTGGTTACAGCTATAAGATTACTGATGAACTGTAAGAACAGATCCATGCAAGGAATACTAGACAAAAAAAATCACATTAAAACTATTGATTGGTTACAGTTTTTAAAATATTCAGGTTTTCATTTAATTCTATATACATTGGACATATAATACAATATTAATGGTATAATATATATTTCAAGCATAGGTCTTTTGAGACATTTATTCTTGCCTCATAATTCCATTTGGAGCTCAGATTGTTTTCCACTTTTTGTTTGCTTTTTTGTTTCCTTCTTTTATTTATCTTATTTGGGGGTTATAAATGTTTTTGGCTGAAACCAACCCCCCCACACACTTTATAACGAACTATTGTCTTGGTAATGTATTTTAAATTTAAAACATTTGCCCTCATCTTACGTTACCTTGTTCATAAATATAAAAGACCATATTTTGTATTATCATTGTGCCCCCCCCCCCCCCAAAATGTGGCCAAAATCACATTTTCATCTTCACACACACAAACTCTTTGATCCTGTGAAGTATTTGTTTTTCATTAGAATAAACTGCCTAATTATGAGGGCCCTTCCGTCTACAGGAAACACTTTAAGGAAATTAAAAACGGGCAAAAAAAAGAAGCAAAAAGGCAATTAACATTCTGCAGTGATCTGTGCTGCGTCTATTAATGCTGAGGCCCAGATGACCTCGATTTTGGATCAAGATAGGATAATCACTCTGGAAAGTTTGTTATTTGGAGACTAAGTTTTATTAACAAACACTCATCCGCTAGCTAAAGTCTCATCTACAGGGAGATTTACAGGGAAGATATCAGTACTTAGGTTGAGTCAAAAAGTCAGATAGATCATTTTATCAATATTTATTTTCATTTATTAGTGATGTATCCATGTTTCATCACCAGTAACAATTCTCTTTAAGAAACTTTTACCTTCCTTAGAATAGGTCCAAATTTTATTTGCAGATAACCAAACGCTTTCCAAACTAAGCCTTCGATGAATAATGGCACCAGGTTACACGATCACACCTGCACGGCAGTGACTGAGGAGACTTGAACAGGAAGACGCTGGTAAGACCAACGGAACTTTTAATATAACCAGTCTGGTCAATATTGACTCACCCTCATATACGAAGTTTCATTTAAAGCTTGCAGATTTGGAGTTTATAGTAAAACATGAAAAATTAAAATTAAAGACTAAATTACTTGTGTGCCATGAGAAATAATCACTATTGCTTTTAATAAGCTCATTTCAAATAGATTACTTGATAAGACAGAGCTTGTACCAAGTACCCGCAACGAACAAAATCCCACAATGCATAGCTCATAATCGCTTTTCTGATGATGTCTTGCTATAACATAATTTTTGACAGCAGAACTTTCAAAAGCTAGTCCAGTTAACATGGTTACCTCCCAAATATATATATACAGTAAATAAAAAATCTGATACTGCTTGGAAAACGCTCCACAGGCAGCTGTAGATATTCCACCTGTTCCTGGTCATTAAATCTGAGGAGTACATATTACTAGTGCTGGCTGGGTTGCCGTTTTAGCCTGAATCAGTAAGGCGCACTAACACCCTCTAGCTTTCACTCCCTGTACTTGGGATTCTGAAAGCGCATCAATAAAACATCAGCTCTATGAATAAAACATGAATCGCTGCTCAATACACAACAAAGTGGTGTGTTTCTACCAGGACACACATAGCGTCAGCTGGATCCCCTGTGCATGGAATGCCACTGATTCTACGAGCAGTTTGAGCTGTCTGTCTGAACGGGATATTAGATCCAGACGTGAGTCTGTGCAAAGCTATCAGGGATAGTCTCTACGTATTAACTTACATTTTAATGTAATCATTTTTAATATAGTCATGCATCTCATTAGGAGGATCATGTTCTATTGACAAAATTCCATCAAGTTAAAGGGAATAAAACCGCTTTCAAGCCTGTGAGTAACAAAGAACATCTGTTACCATGTGAGAGCGTGAGGTTTTTCAGCATTATTCATGACTTTACATGATGTTGTCAATCGCTTAAAATATGCTACGCAACCAAATGCAATTTGTGCTGCAAGTGAAATGTGCTACAGACATCACAGCACGATGTTCTTTAGAGACAGAATTACCAGAAACAAGCGCATGGATGTGACTGTGTGTGCCTATGTGTGTGTGCGTGTGAGTGTGCGTGTGTGTGTGTGTGTGTGTGCCAGAGAGACCAAGAGAGGGAGTTTTTGCAGCATAAATCCTCTCCCTCTCATCCATCAATGGCTGACTCATCTTCCAGTGCCAACACTGCCATTTGGAGCCACACTATCTCACACACAGACACACACCTCTGACTCATGCTCCAATACTGTGGGGGAGGCAGAAACGGAGAGTGCTTACTCAGTCCCTGAACATTACGAGTGCGTTTACTTATTAGTCATGTCTGACCCTAAAATCTGACTGTGAAGGTTGTGAAGAAAGAGCTTTCTTCTGGCTTAACGGATCACCATGGCAACAGTGCTACTATTGAAATAAAATATTAATTTAATGTATTATCCAATAATGAAAAGAATATGCACCATACCCAATCAATCACAACGTTTCTGTTCACAGGAGCATTAATACACTTCCAGAACATAGCAAGAATTTTTGGTTGTAAAAACGTTGTGGTGATGTTAATCTGGCAGCGTTAGAGACATTGTGACAACGATAGTATTACGTTATTTTTGAACGTTAATATTAATTTGAAATTAACTGAAAATGGTTGGGTACATGAAGATTGGATAATGTTGAAATGACTTCAAAACCAAATTTAGACAAAACCAATGGCTTGAGTGGGACTAAAACTCCTGCCCTTGCTTTGGGAGCACTACCTGCTGACCACTGGGCCACCAGGAGTGTGCGAGAAGATGCTGTGTCCGCACACTCCTGTATGGTGAAGATGTTGTGTCCATCATACGTAATCACCAATTGGAATTCTAATCACTGTTAGAACTGTAAGGGATCATGAATGTAGTCAGACATTGCGCAAATGTATGGTATTTGGCATGAATGCTCCAAATAAAGGTTAAAATTGAATTGTTTTGAAGTTGGGGATCATTTAACATTGTCTGAATGTCATTTTATCAAAGTCAATCTAACTTTCAAAAATGTTGTCTTGACAAACGACCACGTTTAAACGAACATTTGTAGATGCGAACAAATTCACAGAGGTAGCTCACGTGTAGTTTGAAGTGAAGCACAATGATAGAAATTGCCTGTTCTGTAAAGCTGCCCTGATGGTGAATAAGCTTAATAACGCCATAAAATCCTCAACAAAACAAGTTCACAGTCCAATACAGTGGAAAACAGCTCTGAGACAAAGGCGTCAGGGATTCCCCATTGCGATTTATATTTTATATGAGTGTCAAAGGTGTATTAGACTCACTATGTCGGACTTAAGAACAAATCCACCTTACAAACGTGTTCTTGGAACATAAATTAGGGACAACCTGTTGGCAGTTCCCAAAGGTTCTTGGAGCTAATTAGTCACACCAGCATTTTTTATGATATAAAAGTAGGTGATGAAGTCTCCAGCGTTTTAGAATTAATTGTTTATTCATTCTGAACCATGGATGCATAATTACAGTGTACAGCCCAACCTTATTGAACTAACAAACTGAAATTTTTTTAAATACTTTCTTTCAGCTATATCCCAAAAAATTTGGGCTTTACCATGGCAGTTTTGACGATAGTCCACCCATTTTCTAAGTGCATAACTGCATCAATCCAGCGACCTACTAACATACTAAACCTACGAAAACTGTTGCATTGTTCTTTTGTAATGCTCTTTTCGGGCTTATAGCACAGCTTCTTTTGTGGCTAACCTGTTTAAATCTGTATTTCTTCAGAGATACCTTCTACCAAAATGGCGTCAAATAGAGGTCTCACAGTTTCTGCGCTTCAGAAAATCTATACAGTAGGTCACATCATGGATAGGTTTGTCCAGTTCTTTTAAGACAGTATATTGTTCAAACCAAGCGTATACATTTTTAGCGATTAACTGTTTATTGTCAATCTACCACATCCAGGCAACAAGAACGACCTGTTTCAATATTTTGATCACACACAAAAGGTTCCATTTTCTACTTTGTTTAACATATCTTTATGTAAATGCCAGTAAACAAAAGCTGAAAATCAGTGTGTAGCCAACCTGTTTGAATCTGTATTTCTTTTTCCGCACATTCCAAATTGCTGTAAAACAAATCAATGTCTTGGATAGGTGGTCCTTTTTCTCAGCTGCAAAATAGCTTGCTTTTCTTCATAGACAGCTCTCTGGTCTTTGTCGTGGTTTATACTTTTGACAACAAATGCAGTCCTCACACGAGAAACCTGAGGTTCAAAACCAAGGAGCAAGTTCTGTTTCCCGAAAAATGAAGCCACCACGGAAGTGCCAAAACGTGCAGCTGGCCCCAAAAGTGAGTCAGTCCCCTTAGACCCCATGTTAAAATGCCCAACGTTAAAACAGAAGTAAACATTTATAGCCTGATACAAAAAACAGTTTTGGTTTGCCATGGCTAGATTTTCTAGCTAGAAAACTGTATGGCATGAATTTTTATGTAAGTTCATTAAGCCATAAAATTATACATAATTAGGCGTAAACGATTTGGCAGCCGCAATACAGGTGTCAAACCATTAGCTGCCTGCTATGCATCACTTAAGCTGAACAGCTACTGTAGGAGTTGACATGGGCCAACATTTAGGGTAAACTAAAGCTAAGCTAGATAGCTTGTGGGTAACTCGAGTTAGTACTGTTTGTTTTGCCCATTTGCTCATTTATTGATTAATCTTGGTTTATGCGGAGATACCTCCTGCCAAGATGGCGTCAAAGAGAGATCTCAGTTTCTGTGCTTCAGAAAATCTATACAGTATGTCACATCACGGATGGGTTTGTATAGTTTGTTTTAAACAGTCTATTGGTCAAACCAAGCGTATACATTTTTAGCAATTAACTGTTTATTGTAAGTTTCAATATTTTGATCACACACAAAAGGTTCCATTTTCTACTTTGTTTAACATATCTTTATGTAAATGCCAGTAAACAAAATCTGAAAAAGAATTGGTCTTGGTTATTATATATTTTTATAATAAAAAGATTTCCTAGCTTCTCAAAGGAAAAAAAAAAAAAAACTATTTCCCTCGGAGCATGCATCAGCATGATGTTTCAAACAGCAGCCTAAATAAACAGACTGTTATGGTGCACTGCAATGCGTGTGTATCATATTTACAGTGCCGTAATTTATTTCAGCGCTATGTCTTACATAGTGGTTGAGTCCCACGGTAACTGGCCGTAACACAGACAGTGTGTCTACGCCTCAACATTGGAAGCACAAATTATCCTAGTGTGATAATAAAGCATGAACAGGAAAAATAAGCATGCTTTTAGATTACTATCAATTATCAGAGACAGACGGCGAAGAAGAAATGCTGGAACAATGGTGATGATAGCATAATAAAACACATACTATGGATCAATAATATGAAGAACTGGGGAGAAAAATATATAGCATGTTCCGATGTAGAGCAGTGATTAAATTACATCCTGATTTATCCTTAGGTTCATTAGCACAGTAGAAGATTTATAGTAGGAGAGAAATCCATGCAGTAAACATGCTAAATATGGAACACATAAACAGCCTGTGACATTCATGAAGTCTTGCAATATTATGCCTTCAATAAATCATGAGAATAGGAACATCCAGTGCATTGTGGTTCCTACTTTGCATTCAGTGTTCGAGTCACTTTCACAAATCAAAATACAAAATGTTCCCCATGGGTTTTTCATTATCCTGCCTGTCCATTTACAATTACTCGGTTTAGATTAAGCCAAAATGCTTCTAAAAGTGGATCCTTATATCTTGATCCTTGCAGGATTATGACACGCTATCCCGATTTTCAGTATCAATTAATACCCCACCGAACCAGTGTTTTATTTGGATTCTTTTCACACAAAAAAAAACAGGAAACAGGAAATCACCTGAGATTCTCCTGAGCTGCTTTGATTCTCCCTTACAATCCTGTGACTCATAGACCTATGCCGAGGTGTGTGATCTGAACACGCAGGAAATCTGTATTCATACATTATACAGCTGAACAAACTCTGCCTACACAGTGACAGTGACACAGCCACAACCAGTGAGATGAGAGAAATACCCAGCACGTTAGAGTGTCAGATATTACACTATGCAACATTTACTACATATCTGAAAGCGTTTTTGTTTGAAAACAACTACACGATTATACCTGGTTTTGATAGGCATGCCTAACTAGTTTATATACTGTACTAGCATAATAACCCGTCAGTGATGGGGAAAGAGTTTGCAGAAAGAGTTAGAAGGTTAAAGTTAAAAATAAGCTGATCAGCTTTAATGTAATCAGTTATATTATTATTTCAAGTTGAAGCCCATGTACGTCATTCATGTACTGCAGAACTCTCTGTCAGAAGGCAGAAACATTTCTGATCGTTTCGGATCCACCAATGTACAAAATATAAAGACATCATTGAAAGAGCGAGTTCTGACCAAAGTACTTTTATTTATTTATTTAAAAATTAATTAATCCTTTTTTTATTTAGATACCAATATATTATTACCTAAACTTATCACAAAATATTTTTTTTATTAGATTCCATGTTTTCTAGGGCCGTAAACGAGATGTCTAATATTATCCAAGTCGTCGTCTATTCCAGCATACTGAAACTTTTTACTCAGGAAGGTCGCGGCATTCACCCTATAAGCGATACACAGGAAAGGTCTGGGGGTTTTCTCTGAAAGTGTAATTAAGAGATTGACTTCTGCAATTCAGTTCAGAGTTTAAATATTTAAAACGGTTAAAAATGGCAATTTTACATCTTTGTAATTTAGGCCTTCTGTGTATTTATTACACATCCAGCAAATGACTGTAAATTATATATAAACTGAATGGACAATCACTTCAGTTTAGCATCCTGTCAAGTTCATCAATGTAGAAAAAAACAATCTAGAACCACAGTATAGGTGTTATAATTATAATACAAGTATGAACACTTGGGAAGATGTAAAATCCAATCTTAGTGTCATAGTTAATGCCATTAATTTGGGGATCAAGAAATTAATCACTCCCTTTCTCTAGTGTTCTCACTTGTATTATAATTATAACACCTATGGTACTGGCTGTGAAAAGGGGCCTACTACTATCTTTAAGTGCCAGGGAGGCTGGAGCCTGAAATAGCCTTACTTACTTATTTAATTCTTTTTGCACAAGGCCATGGCTGCCAACACTGCCTGAGAGCTCTGACCAAATCAATCAAACCAGGAACTTGGTGAAGTATAGATTTCTAGGTGTTCCTGCAGTTTCCCTAAAGATCAATTCCAGAGACAATATATAAGCATTGGCTCCCTAATGGAATAGTAGATCCAGTAGCCTGACATGAGGGGGAAAACCTGACAAACATGACTGAACTGTGCAACAGATGACTACAGATAAACACTATACTATTTAGCAAACAATCCCAAAATAGAGTAAGATAGCATGAATTGGTATTTAGACCTAAAATGGCTACAATCACTTATCTTGATATAGAGCACATGGGGATTTGATGATGCTTCAAGGATATTTGTGAACGTTACGGGTGCAATTCAATGCCACTATCTGTATCTGTTTAGTCTTCCAAATACCCATATCTGTATCTGTAATGTAATTTAAACCCAAAGCTGGCACAGTCTAAACTTTAAGATTTTTCTTCAGTCATTCATTTTTACATTTTTTTTAAATATGGGTACTATCACTATGCCTCTGAAAACAAAACAAAACAAAAATTTTAAGCCTTTGATTGAGGTATGATTTGGTTCCTGGTACCAGTCCTGCTAAAATTTGATTATTAGGCTGCTCAAAAACATAAACAAACTAGTAGCCTAATTTGGGGTGGCACGGTGGTGTAGTGGTCACTTTGCACCTCCAGGGTCCGGGTTCGGCAAGGCTCGATTCCCGTCTCTGTGCGCACGAAGTTTGCATGTTCTGTGCCCTGTGATGGATTGACACCCTGTACCCCGCCTCATGCCCTAAGTCTCCTGGGATAGGCTCCAGGCCCCCCGCGACCCTGAATACAGGATTAAGTGGTATAGATGACGAGTGAGTGAGTAGCCTTTTGTTTTTTTTACATTTTGAGCAATTAAAAAAAAAAAAAAAAAAAAAACGATAACTGAACATGTTTTAAAAACTCTGAGCTAATCCAGGCAGTCATTAAGGTTGAATGAATGAGCATTAATGAATGTAGTCTTTTGTACCACTATCCTCATGTCTGACTACTTGCTCCAAAATATGCACCTAACATTCACATTAGTATTTACTTTATCTTTTGATTAGGACACATTAAGAATAATGTGTTCATATTGAGTTCTTCGGTAACATATGATGTAAGTGAAGTATTAAAGGTGACCTATAATTCACAATTTATGTTTTTACTCATTTTCGACATTAGTATGGGACCACAGTGGTTGTTTATTTGAAAAGTAATCACTGCTTTGTATTATTTTCCCTTTTTTGTACTGACTTTTGGTAGAAACAAGCCAATTAGATGCTTTCACCTAATGTGACTTCACAAAAGAAGAGCTCCTCCCCCAGCATGTTCCGTCACTTTGCTGTTCTCTGGCAGGGAGCTCAGAAATAGCTCATTTACTATTATGTTTCAGCAGGAAATTCAACTGGAGCATTAACAGACACTTGTGGCTAGGCCTCAGATGCCTGCGGTAAATTGTGGTCAAATTTGTAAAATATGGGTAATTAAACATTTACTTTGTTAAAAAAAATTACCTTGTTACTGCACTTAATGCATCTGTACTTTTAGTTTTATTTACTTAATGCAGTTTTATTAGAATATACAGTACATTTAACTTTTATTGCACTACATCTTAAAACAAATATCTGTACTTTTATTTCACTGCATTTCTGCATGGCATTGCGTTTCATAACCACGGTGGTGTGTAGTATTTGAAGTGTGAATATTAAACTATTTTGCGTAATTGAGTTTCCCACGTGACATGCTTAATAATAGTACAGATGTTTGAAATCAGAAGCAAAGCTATTTGCAGACAGTGATGAAAACAACACATTCACAATTGAGAAGCAAAGAGAGGTAGAGTGAGAGAGAGAGACAGAGATTTAGCTAATACATATTTAGCTAGTTTTTACATTAGGACCCTGAGAACACCTGCTTTTGACATTATTTTGAGAAATATCAATAATACTAGGCATAGCACAAAAGTTAACTTCCTTGATTCTTCTCTTGTGATTAATGGTGGCTCACAAACCAAGTAGGTGCACACTGCCCCCTGTTTTATTGGAGAGTATAAATACGCAAGTTTATGCAAATGGAGTTTTTTTTTACATTAACTTGAGTGATATGTGCCCTTTTATGCAAGCACAGGATATGTGTCAGGACATCACTGCCTTTAAATATTGCCTTTAAATTGTAGTTATCAACTGCCTTAAATTCCTTCAGGACAATGCACGGGTACTATGTTTTTTTTTAGTAGCAAATCAATAAGTTCAGAAGCGAGCTAGCATTTTACAACTCTCACATTTGCTTGGTCTTGCTGTACTGTCTCTTGAACCAAGTTTCTTCTGGAAGATGTGTAATTTGAAAATATTTAAGAGATGAAAGATTATTTCAATCTTTGCTTAACATTTCTGTCAAACTTTACATTTTAATTCATGTTACTTTTCTCAGGCTAGGAAAGCAACTCTATTAGTTATTTAAAGCAAAACAAGCCCTTGAACATTTCTGAGCTAACATGCTAAACAAAAGACAACCCACAGGAACAAAAATTCCACAGGAGATGGAATTTATGGTATTATTCTGGGATTCAAATACAAAATCTTCACACTAAATCACACAAACAGTCCTTTCCACTGTTCCCTTATTGGGAGGGCCAGGCAGCAAAATCTGCCACAGTGGTTGA
>JAAGKR010005849.1:0-47660 GCA_011419295.1 Clarias macrocephalus
CCACCTGAACTTTGATGTGAACATTCTTGACATCTGTCTGCATGCTTTTATCTTTTGTTCTGCTACAGCAAGTTTGGCTCATTATGACTGTGTGCATGTGTGGAGGTGTACATCCTGTTGAAGTGGATGATGATGGCAGTTCACAGAGTTAAAAACATATAAAGTTGGAACTGTATGCATATTCCTGTTGCTATAAAAGCTATAAATTTGTGATTTTAAAAAGAAACTTGATTACAAATTCAAAATATTACAGAATCCAAATTTCATTCCTTTTTTAAAAGTTTTTTTTCCTCCTAGTGGAATAACTAAGACTAGCACTAACTTTTCAACTAGTTACATTCCACAAGGTGATGTTTATGTTAGAACACGAATCAAATAGTCGTTTAATGGGCCGAGATTAGAATGTTTATTGGGCTGGTATGTTTGACAGCGGTGTTTTTTCAACCCTTCTCCTGCACATAGTTTTCATAGATCCCAGCAGATCTAAGTGAAATAATCAGCTAATTAGCAGCCTTTTCAGAATTTAATAGAGCAGGGGAAACACTAAAATGTGCAGGACAGGGGAACACTGCTCTAGATAGTTTTTTTTTGTTGCTTTCTTGTACATTTCCTAAAAAAGTTTTATATACATATATATATTATTGTGTTCAAGTATACATATACAAGGCCCTTAACATCCTTTCAGTCAGAATTCATAATTTCTTGTAATGGACAAGCAATACTCTAGTTTTAGCCTTAAATGGAAGGTATGATGATGTGACCTTGTCAAAACTGTTCCACTAGAGATAGCAAGGAAGCTGCTGTAGCAGATGATCTGGTGTATGTCCTTCTCACAGGATGTGGTCTGATACGGTTAAAAACGTAAAAGCAGAAAACAGCGAAGCATGTTTGCTCTGGCATAAAACATGTAGACCTCACATCAGAGGTTTCAGAGGTTTTACATATTGACATAAACAGGTTTTGTCCAGATATTCAAACATGCCTGAGTGTGAGTGTGTTGTTGGAAACCGATTTGAGGATACGAGGGAATTTTATCTGCGTCCGATAATGAAATCGATGAGCTCGTCTGTGCTCTGGCTGAACTGATAAAGCAGAAATGCTGAAGGCCCTGTTCAGTCCCTTACTGTACCCACATCTAGAGAATACAGATAGACGAAACACACACACAACCACAAAGAATGCCAGATTGCTTGAGAATAATGTACAGATTAGAGCAGAAGACAAATTAAAAAGGGGATTATGCTTTCCATCTTTATTTATTTATTTATTTATTTTATTACTAAATCCCTCTAGTGGATTGAGGATAATGCCTGTTGATTTGATGATGAGGTCTCAAGCAGGTTTTACATCTGTATCCGGACATAAAAACATGTTTACTTTAGACGAAACATATCTAATAATTCATATTGTTGCCAAATGCCACGTAATACTCATGTGGTAAGGGTTTTGTGAGCAAGAGAGAGTAGGTTCGGATGACAGAAAAACACTTAAACCACCATGCTGCAGTTCCTTCTTCTACTGCGTGTGTGTATGTGCTAGAGAGAGAGAGAGAGAGAGAGTGCAAGAGAGAAATACGAACCATGCTGATTATGCCACCTTCCTTTGAAAATTGAGGAAGTTCATAAAAAGAGAGCAAAGTGAGTCGGAGCTGTGCGTCAAGTGGGCTGTGTGGCACAAGGGGTAGTTTAAAAAGTAGCAGACTGTCCCCTGGATTACACAGCGCTGGAATTCGCTGGATTATAATTTGAATGTAGCTTGACGAGCTCTAGCACTGTAAGTTGGGTGTGATTTTCGTTTTTGCTTAACAGGAAGAACCTCAACTCTGACAGTTATTTCAGCTGACATACAGGAACTACCACATAGCAGCTTCTCTAGGGAACTGTCATACTTCAAACATAGCGTAGCAGATGTTTGAAATTCAATAAAAGATGGTTAAATTGTAGCTCACGTTGAGATCTTACCGGCACACTGAAACCTCGCTCAGAGATTATACAGGTTAGTGTTTTTTTTTCTTTTCTTTTTTTAACTTGTGTGGTGTATTTGATAAAGCAGATGATCCTGGTTAGTGCTTCCATTATATTGTTGGTGTTCAGGCATTTCGGCTTGGCTGAGTCTCTGTGGTGACTGCGGTTGAGAGTGTGTGTATGTCATGTATACCCGAGTTGGTCCGAATGTCCAGGTGATTTCCATACTCAATCTTTCTTTCTGTCACTTTCGCTCATTTCTCTCTCTCTCTCTCTCTCTCTCTCTCTCTCTCTCTCTCACTATACTTTGTCAGCTCTCCTGTGACCTGACCCACAGTACCCAGGATGCAAATGCACAACTGCTAAGTCAGGTGAGGCAACCTACTTTACCACCATTTGTCCTAGATTTTTTTCTCTCTCTCTCTGTCAGAAACTGCTTATTCAGAACACGTGGGTTCAGTAGCGACCCAGCTGCAGATGTAGCAGTAATTCTGAAGAGAACTCAAGTGTGTAGTTATGAAAGTTGTGACTGAAAGCTTTATTCTTACAAAATGCTCTGATGCTCGTGATGAAATGTGCGATTTGGTGTGTGCGTATCTGATGTTCAATAAGGGCTTCCTGCCTGAGGGTGGGCTTTAATCCAGAGCATATGGAGAGCGTCTCTAGTCTGCGTGGCACTTTAATACGGAAGCTTTCTGATAAGCTGATTTTTCCCAGAGTCGGATCGCTGTGTTAATAGATGTGAATTGAGTTAAGAGAAGCAAGAAATTCTTTACGCTTTGGAAGGGAATTGTCGTGGATGAGTGTAATTCATGTGACTGAGTCGAAACGGTTTGCATTTTGAAGACCATGCAGTGTGCAGAATCATCAGACGTCCTCAGTTCCTCCTCCTTTACCACTGATGCCCAGAGCAGAGGGGACGTCCTCCAATCGTACTCGATGATTCTGCCTCCACAAACAGAAAGGATCTCTTCAAATGGCAAGGTACCTCAGGCACCACAGTTTCATTTCAAAAACAGTGGAAAGATGCATTTAATGCAACTAAAAATCTTATTTTATGCACATTTCTGTGAATACTGATATGTTTTAGCAAATACACAACAAACGTCTCATACTCACTTCGTATAGCATTATAATGCCTTTCTCACAGCTCACGCTAATGTCTTTTAATGTGCTTCAAAAGTCCGAGTACCCAGTGGTCGTGGATTCGCCTGACGGCTCTCCAGACAGCAATGGAATGACACCGGTGAGACCCCTCTCACACAAACACACACACACACACTCTCTCTCTACTATACACTAGCTACATCTACGTGGAAAATATTTCTTCAGTCCAGTTGAAATCATTCCATTTAAAGATTCCAGGTTCTAAAAGAAGGTGTTTACATTCTCAAAGCATTTAAACACAATATATGTGCAAAATGGTTCTGCCCACTGTGAGGTGTGTAACCTGTTATATAACTGTCATAAAAAGAAAAAGGAAAAACAAAAAAGAATTGTATCCAACTTTAAAAGCTCGGTTAGGCTTCCCATCTATTTCACTAAATCCTGCCATCTGTGCTATGATTGGTTACAAGAATTCAGTCTCATCTATGAATGGTTAGTTGCTTTACTCAATGGTGAACCAGTCAGTGCTCCTACCTCAGCCAGCGACCCAGTGGTAAACACAGGTGGGAGAAAGCAGTTCTCACACAGTTTACTGACCAGGAATGAAAGCAAAACGTCCTTCACGGAAGCTCGTCAAGTCACCTAATGTTACTCCATTGTGGGCAAATGTGCAGAAGAATATATTTATTCCAACAAGAGAGAAACAATCGGATCACGTGTTTATATAGCTAATATTTACATATTGAATGGATTATCAAAGGTGAACACCACCCTGTCATTCTGAAAATACACTCAGGTCGGGACAGAGAAGTTCAGACAGTTCAAACTGAGATGTTTACGTGATGCATTTTTTATTATGAGTATGAAAGAAATATTATAATTATAGCAAACTGTATAATTTTCTTTTGTCTATCAAGAGAAATCACTATTTTCACAGATAACTTCTTTGCCTAAATATTATTAATAAATTATTCAAAATATTAAAACCATAAGAAACGACCAACATAGACCAACAAGTAATAATGACCGTGTAATGAATTACTAAATTGCCCAATAATATGAGCATTGTGTCAGTTGTGTACAAAATACTGTAAACCATATAACCTTAGGCTTTTTTTTCCTTTCTTTTTTTTTTGTACAAACATTTATGCACATTATTGCCTTTTGAAGTGTGTTCGTGTTGCCACACTTTAAAATGCTTGTTAGTGTTTCTCATATAGCTTACATTTTGTTTTTCAGTTGCTAGCAGTTAGGGCTGCATGATATTTGAAAAAACTGACATTGCAATATCTTGCAATATAAATATATGCAATATATATTGTGATCTGTAGAATTACCGGAATGTTCATCAGATGTCTTGAACTGCTCAAAAATTAAATTATTAATAATTCTAGAATAATTGGAATTGTCAATTTTTCAATTTTCCAATGCCAAATGATTGTATTGGCATCTTCACAGAAAATAACTATAATAAAAAAAAGTATAATTAAAAACCCTGAAAAATGACTTTTTACTTTTTGCCTTATTTTGGGTACTTTCTGCCTTATCAATTAATGATAATCAAGGATTTAATATGTTATAATATTAATAATGAGTGTTGTTTCTAACCCTAATATAACGAGCTAATTTTTAAATGTGTGAGAAACACTGCTCTGCATCGCACATTCTGAAATGTGAGTATTGCACATATACGCATATTGCTGTATCGATGCTGAAACTATGTATCACGCAGCCCTGCTAGCACTGGTATACATCTTGAAGAAATCCTGTTTTTCTTCTGCCATTAAGTAGTTGCAGGGAGTCATTGTGTTTTTGGATTGTCCAAACAACAAAAAAAGCATCCTTTTTTAATGTATAGTTTAAGAATAACTTGAGCATGCAAATTAATAAAAGAAGTAGCACACTTGTGACGAGGGCATCCCTGTCTGCACATTTGGAGTCGAGCCCCACTTGTTTTCTATTTCGATAGTTACATAACATAAATTAAATAAAAAATTGTAAAAAAAAAAAAAAAAAAATGTCACTGCATCAAAATTGAGATGCTACAACCAATCAGAATAGCCCACAAAGTTTTTGCAAGGTCAGATGGCTAATATGAAGGGAGGCGAGATCTCAACTGCATTATATCTGTTATTTTTGGTTTGACAGCTATGGTTGTGACATGCAAGATGTAGTCAGTCTTGATCTCGAGTGATTCTTGTTCAAGTTAGAGAAAAAACTTGTTCATAGAGTTATCTAGACCCGACTTTAGCATTAAGCATTCTTTTGACCTGTGTTCGCATCTTAGGGAATCTCTCCTGATCCAGATGTTAAAAGTTCTACAAGTGATGCAAATCGCCACCACTCACACACTACTACCGGTGCATCAGAAGCCATGCCACACTGTTTTTTTCCCCAGCACTGTTTCTTGTCTGCTACTCTCAAATGCTATAAATTTAGTTTAGTCTGCCCTGCAGAATCTTCATATTCGGTGATGTTCGTTATTATCTGCACCTCAAACACAGATTAGCATCTGCGCACTGTGTCACACTCATATTTTAATCACATGCTAAAGAAAAACTGTCAAAATCATGCTTCCTGTCAAGCAGTAGTTTCTTCTTTTTGATGATATTCCCACCATTCTCTGGACTTTAGTGTTATAGGCAAGACTGCTGTTCATAAATTTGTATTTCTTGAAAGAGGAAAATGACTTAGAGAAAGGTTTCCGTGCTTGGGCATTAGGATCATCACTTCATAACTAGCACAGATGTTCTCCTGTTGTGCCCACCTTCTCAGCTAAAAAGTTACTGTTGTGTAACCAACATAGAATCCACTTTCTTCAGCCATCTTGCCAAATAACCAATGATCATCTATCAGCAGGTCATACTGTATTTGTCTCAGGGGCCAGGCTTTTGACCCCTAGCATCATATTTAGCGTCTAGTTTAGGAAGATGGAAAGGCTTGTTATGATCGATGGAGAAAACAGAACACCAGAGTTTCATTGGCTCGTCAGCTCATGTTTACAGTGAAAGCACTGTGAAAGGTGTACGCTGCCTTCCAAGCCTCAAGACAAAAGATGACTCCTTGTTTTCTGCTACTTCTGTGCATACAAGAAGTTCTGTTCTTTGTACATTGAATGTTGCTACCCAAGCAAAACGATAAAAACAGCATGAACTTGTGAATGAACTGTGTGAATGAAATTGATGTATGGAATTTTTGTTGATTTTTTTCTTTTTTTTTGGGAGAAATTCACCTACGTGAACAAACCTATAATATACCCATAAAGAGGATGCATGGCAAGAGTTAAACTGAGCACGTTCATAGAACTTCTTATTCATACTTTCGCATTAAATCAAGGACATTTTTAGGTTATTTTTCAGTCTTTCATTTTGAATTTTGTTCTTTTACTACTGCGAATTAATGTGGAACTAATGGTGACTATAGCAGCGAAGTGTTACAAGAAAGAGGAATATACTTCCTGGTAGTTGAAGGGCATCCTTTCATCCTGACTCATTATTAGCTCTATACAGGATAGAAGTGCTTTCCATTGAAATCTAAAGTAATATGATGCAGCATAAGAAAAGTAGATAAAAACAATACCAAATGGTGACTTTACCATTTAAATAACACATGAATTAGAAGTAGGCAAGACTGAAATGTAAATGTCTCATTGCGGGGATATTGAGCTTTATAGCCATAATTATTTATAATAGATAATAGATTTATAATAATTTACAGATTCAGGGCCATCTACAGTAGTTGATTGCACAGAAATATCAATGAGATGCTACAAATTAAAAAGTAGTATGGTTTAAGGGGTATTTTGTACAATAATCGTCATCACTGACATCTCCAGAGTGATATTGCTTTTATACTACAGTCCCACAAACACCATATATTATCAACAGATAATATATGTTTTTTATTTGTTTATTTAACCAGTTAATTTGCTCTGCCAACACATATCCTCCCGCGACTGAAGGAACTAACCGTGACTGACAGAGCTGGCCACCGACAGTTAGTATAATTAACAGGGTGAAAGCAGTTTTTAATTTTTACCGGTACTATCTAACCAAAAGGTGAGGAGAGTAAATCGAGGTGGTGGACAGCGCTTCACCTATTCCACATTTTGCTGTTACAGCCTTCTTCCAAAATGGATCCATTTCATTATTTTCCTCACAATTCTACAAACAATACCCCGTAATGACAACGTGAAAGTGGTTTGTTGGAAATCTTTACAAATTTTTAAAAATTTAACAATTTAAAAATCACATGTACATAAGCATTCACAGCCTTTGCCATGACACTCAAAATTAAGCTCGGGTGCATCCTGTTTCCACTGGTCATCCTTGAGATGTTTCTACAACTCGATTGGAGTCACCTGTGGTAAAGTCAGTTGATTGGACATAATTTGGAAAGGCACACACTTGTCTATATAAGGTCCAGCAGTTAACAGTGCATGTCAGAGCACAAACCAAGCCGTGAAGTCCAAGGAATTGTCTGTAGACCTCCGAGACAAGATTGTATCGAGGCACAGGTCTGGGGAAGGGTGTAGAAAAATGTCTGCAGCATTGAAGGTCCAGATGAGCACAATGTCCTCCATCATCCATAAATGGAAGAAGTTAGGAACCATCAGGACTCTTCCTAGTGCAGGCCACCTGACAAAAGTGAGCGACTGGGGGCGAAGGGTCGTAGTCAGGGAGGTGACCAAGAACTCGATGGTCACTAAGAAAGAGCTGTGGAGAGAGGAATTTGTGGTTTGAATTTAATCCATTTTGGAATAAGGCTGTAACATAGCAAAATGTGGAAAAAGTGAAGCGTTGTGAATACTTTCCGGATGCACTGTACTTTTCACTGTGTTTCCACTTCATCATTTAGAATATCAGCTAACTTCCGGGTTCCAGGGTTGAATCCTAAAAAATGCTATATGGAAAGCTATCACACTAGGGTGTACAATCCTTTGTTCCTCGCACCAAGTAGTGCCCTTAATCAGGGGTGAGAGAGGGATTTGAGATTCAGACTTGCTAGTTAGCTTTGTAGCTCGCCTTAGGCATTAATAAAATGCCATGGACGGTTATAATTTGTAATGACTTAAAAGCATTTATTATGGTTCAAAGTCTTGCTTGAGATCAATAACTTAATGCTATCAGATGTGTTGAAAGTGCTTCTGTGACTGGTTTTGAGTTTTGACATGCAGCTGCTCCCCCCTCAACCCCCCCCCCCCCCCACCCCCAGTACTGAATTCGGTGTTGACCTACTTTCAGCATTGCTGTGGCTCACAGTCAGTTCATTTAACGGTTATTGGAACACTTGTGACACAGAGTGATACATAGCTAGCTACATAGCTGATACTTCTCAGTGCTGTTACCGTCTGTTATCACCACTCATGGAATAACTCTCGTCCAATCAGATTACTCAGTCAGAACTAACTCTTGTATGAATGTCTGGATACACAGTAGCAGAATTATCATGTGACTATGTGTGAGTGTGTGCATTAGGGGTTTAGAGTGTGTGGTTCCCATTTTGTAGGCCATAGTGAACACTGGGAGATTGATTTTGCCATTGATTCCAGGGTTGAGATGACAGCTGGAGGGCAGAATAAAATATTATAATAAATGTTTAATAATTTTAAGACAAACCTCATCTCTTATCTGAGGAGAATATATCATTGTTGGAATATCTTATGGATTTCTGGTTGTATAGTTTCAAAACACAATTTTTTTCTATAAATTCTTCATTAATTAGATAAGAAATAAAACATGATGATGCATGTTGTCATTATTGATAGATAATACCACATCGTACCATTTATGTGTTTATACAGTAGTTATTGTCCTGAAATACTGTATACATTAAACAGGTTAGTTTTATTTACATTAAGGCTTAGCAGCTCTTTTTTCTCTGTTGATGTTAACATGGCGTAAAAATATAGCTTGTCATGCTTGTCACTGCACGGCCTTTCCTAGAAAATGTACAGAAGTTAAAGCATTAACACTGATTGTCACAAAGCTCTGACACAGAAAATACTGAAATTTCTTCACTATGTAAAAAAAAAAATTATATACTGACAAATAAAGACATTTATTCGAGTATTTTTCTTATTTCAAACATAGATTACACAAAATCTTTGCTAAGTACATATGGTTTATTACAAAGTATACCTTAACACTATTTATTTATTTATTTATTTATTTATTCTAACTTATGAACATGAAAACCTTTTGCCAGTGCGACTTACATTTCATCTCATTCTACATCTGAGCAGTTAAGAATAGTTAACAGACTTTCTCAAGGCCCTAATAGTGGCAACTTGGTGGTGCTGTGGTTTCAACCTGGGACCTTCTGATACAACACCTTGTTCACTGAGCTTTCTCTGCCCATAAACTTAAATGTTTGTTTCCATTCAAGTTGCCTAGAGATCGTTCTTTTTCGAACATTGTCAGTCTCTTTGAATGTTGCATGATATATGTTAATACTCTTAACTTGTGGCAGATATCATCCATACTAATATCTGAATGTTTGTTGAACTGTAACTGGCTTTTAACTGCAACTGATTTTGTATAGTGAAATATCTCACCAAGCACACTCTGAAGCACTTCTCCTTCAGAGACGACATTTTGATACTAGTGAGGGCACAGAAAAAAGTGTGAAGAAAAAAATGTGAAATTCAAAGTTTTAATGACATTCTCAATTTTTTTAATAATGACAATCAGGGTAATGTGTTATTTTATGCAAAGGACTTAATATACATCAATCAATATTTAGTAGGAAGTCTGTTATTCTTAAAAACCTGCTGGATCCGGTTGAGTCAAAAAGACGTATGCAGCTCACTTGCTCAATCCGTGCCTGCTTGATTGCTTCCTGAAAACCATCTAATCATGTTTCTTCACCATTGTCCAACAGTTCTATTGGGTTTAGGGCATGGCTCCAGAAGCTGAATACTATTGTCTCATAGCCAGTTTTTCACTAGTTTTTTAGACAGACTAAAAATGACATCACCGGTTTTGTTCGGAGAACTATCACACATGTGCTGTCTTAATACTTTGAGCCATCGCTGTGGACTGATCAGGGTTTCTAGATTGGCCATCATATGTGATTGGTTGTGTATGACAGGATGCATGAATGTATTCACAAATTCAGGCCAAAGAATTCAACAATGCTGCGTTATAATCAAGCAGAAATTAAGTACATATTCATGCAGATTACATTGTTGTTTATGCGTTTGCTCACGTCCATGTCTTCTGTCAACTTATACTCTTTTCTAAAACAGGAGCTTGAAAAAGCAGGTCCACTCAACAAAACCAAGATAGCTGAAGGAGGACGGAAGCTGAGGTGAGCTTAAGCCTTGAGAGACATGGTTCACACACCTGTGGTTTATCCTCAATCCTCTATGGTCGCGATTTAGTCCTGCACTTGAATTACTGCTAATAATGATGGTCCATTTTAAAGACGTAACAAGTTTTCTGACCCTGAGTAGCGACTTCTGTCTGCTGGTCATCTAAAGCTGTGATGTCTTTGAATCAATTCGTAACTAGTAGTGAAACTAGCAGGGATTGTTCATATTTATAAGAAAGAGGAATAGCAGCTTGCAATATAAGTTTGGTTTCTGGTAGTTTAAGACCATTGTGAATATGATAGGTGTAAAGTTGGCTTCACACTTTTTTTTTTCAATTATTTTTCGTTGCAGACGATCACACATCATGCAAATTCTTTTTGATGTGTGTGTTTAGAAGCCATAACGTGATACATCAGCAGATGAAGTATTTTGTGACTAAAGATGATTCTTTCTAAACACCACATATGAAAGGTTGACATACTGTAGAATGAAGCAAAAATCAAGTGTGTGGTTCGAAGAGCTTGATCATAATCTGTTATGGATAGCATGTTGTTACTCAGTCTGGTAGAGGTCAGGCAAGATTTTATTAGCATCATCTCATACAGTGTGACCGTGTACTGGCACAGTATAAAAAAGACTTAAATTAGACAGCATATGTTTATATAGTTAAATACAGAAGGGCAAAATCATCATTAAACGTTAAATATTTGTAACATTAATGACCTCGTCTGATTTCAACATACAGTAGCATGTGTAGCAATGAAAGTGTAGCATGTGTAACACTGACTCTTAGACTATATGTCGAACATTCTGCAGGAAAAACTGGAGCCCCTCGTGGGTGGTGTTAGTGGGAAACAGTCTCATGTTCTTCAAAGATCCCAAAACCCAAAATTCTGAGAGCTGGGTAAGAAAACCTGCAGTCCACATGTATTTGAAAACCATCCTGGCATCTTGAATTATTGACTTGCGTGTAAGGGCAGGGAGTTCAGTCGAATGCTCATCGTATGTGCGTGTCTATTCCTGTCTCTGCTGGTGTAGAAACCAGGGAACAGCTGTCCAGAGAGCAGTGTGGATCTAAGAGGAGCTCAGTTGCAGTGGGCCAATGATCTTTCCAGCAAGAAGAATGTCTTCAAGGTAAGACTAAACATTAAAAAAGATTAGATTATAATGACTAGAAGACTGTTAGAATGTTAAAGCATATGGGATTTGTACTGCATCATGTTCAAATGTTCTACCAGGTGATGGTGTTGATTTATCTATTTATTTATTTATTTATTTTTTATTGTCAAATGTAACTGCAAGTTCCTCTTTACTGTTATGTTCCACAGCTATAAATAAAATAACACATATATTCTCTGTGTGTGTGTGTGTGGGTGGGTCTGTGTTTCTCTGTGTATAGTTGAGGACGGTTACAGGAAACGAATTTTTGCTTCAATCAGACACTGACTCTGTAATTAGAGAGTGGTACAGCACGATATATAAAGTCATTGACCGACTTGTAAGTGAATCTATATTATAAATATTTACGTAATACTGCATCATATTTAATAACTGTGCAATAGTGGATTTGGTGTGTGTGTGTGTGTGTGTGTGTGTGTGTGTGTGTGTGTGTGTGTGTGTGTGTGTGTGTGTGTGTGTGTGTTTTGTAGGATAAGGAGAACCCTCTGGATAATGTTTTGAGGTATTCTTTGAGGAGAACAGGCTCCTTGGAGCTCTTGGAACATAGTGGAGAGGAAGATGAGAACCGTACAGGACACAAGTCCTCACGTTAGTCGCACAAAAACACACTGCCCTTTTAATAAATTATCAATGTTTAGGGCTCAGCTGTATCATATTATAGACAAATATTGCTAACTAGAGTCAGAAATGCAGTCTATAAAACTAAGGCTAATAAAGTATTGGCAAGTATTGACAAAAAAAGAAACGCAAGCAACTTTCAGTTCTAAAATACTGTAATAATATTTAAAAAAAGAAGTAACAGGCAATCGCCTCCAGTGTTACGGATGTGACTTATTGGTGAACAGAACACCTCAGAGCATGGACAAACTTAGGGCCAGTGAATTAATTTCCATAACTTTTAATGTAATCTCTAAATCTAGAAGCAAAATAATCCTCAAAATTCAGAAATGTATCATAGCTATCCTGAAAATATACAGTTTTATAAATGTGACATTAAATGGACATAAGAGAGTTCAGGTTTGCTACGGACTTTAAAAGGGAACCATTTTTAAAAAAACCGAACTTTAAAATGGAACTGCAGAAAGTGTTACACTTGTACCATAAAAGGAAGGAGACTTTAATGAACACATGAACGTAGATTTTAGAATATTTATAATTTTTGGATTCAATTATTAAGGATAAACTGCCGTTATTAACGTGACATTTTCACATTATGGATGTGACGCGTCTGAATCGGTCCTCTACAAACCATATAAAGAACACGCTTAAGTAGTACATTTTAACATGAAACATTTGAAATGGTAATTATGAAAGGATTATTAAGTGATTCAATCAGAAATTATTGCTGACATTTTTTCTGGTTCTTTTCCATGAAGTTTTCATAATTTTTGTGCTTTTTCATGCTTAGCATTGAACTTTCCTGGACATTCAATTTAAAGCTTTAGCAAGTATAAGCAGATCTAATATTATGACCATTGCATGGAATTGCCTTAATAATAATATCAATTATAATATAATCTATATAATAATAAATTCAATTCTAAAAATAATTGTACAAGACTAATTTCAAAGTCATTCAATCAGTCTTAAACACATTTCCTCATTATTAAAGTCTCTTTCTTTCTCTCCCTTTCCATTCAGTCCCTCGCTCCATCTCTAATTTGGAGACTTCGGAGCGAAAGCGAGTGAAGAGTCGCTTGAAGAAGCTTATCCTGAGGAGACCACCAATTCAGGCATTACAGGAAAAAGGCCTGATCAAAGGTGAGCTATTTTCAAAGTTTGTGACTGTGGATATTTAAAGCAAGTACACATGAAACAGTGCTGTGCATATGTCTTCAACACACTGTTTTTTTTATATGTTATTATATTTTTTATATAGAATTATAATATAATTATGAATATAATAGAATAATATAATATCATGTATAATAGAATTATAATTTTATAATTATATAATGATATTATAATTATAATAATATACTATTATTATAATTATAATACATATAAAATGATATAATAATCATCATCATCATCATCATCATATAATTATAATTCTGCATTATTGAATCAGTTTTAAAACATTTCAGATCTCCAAGCCTGTTCTCCTATCTTATATTTGAGTAATAAAAGGTTGAGACTGATGTGTGTCTGGTTGATTTTTTTTTTTAGACCAGGTGTTTGGCTGTAGTTTGGAGTTGCTGTGTGAGAGGGAGAGGACCACAGTGCCCCGGTTTGTCAGAATCTGCACTGAAACAGTGGAAAAGAAAGGTAAGCTTACGTTACATAGAATATCGGTGAAAATAATGATATATAATTCCTATATAAAATGTATTTACTTACTTTAGCTTTTCCTGCACTTGCTTATAAAACTTCAACATGCCGCTCCCCCTTAAACCCCTTAAAATTTTTTGACTTGCTTAACTTCCGATTTTTTGCTTCCCTTTTTCCTATGCTCTTCCCCCTTTTGCGCCACATTTTTGTTGTTGTCACATTATGACAGCAATTATCTAGACATTTAAATGTAGAACCTAAAGCAAAGTTGTTTTTACCAGACAGTACAATAGAGTACAGTTGTATCAGTTTGGCCTAACAAGTGCATATGTCAGGATTGTACTAAATATACCAATCCAGGATATATATGGGTAAATTTAGGAATTGTCTTAGATTTGTCAGTATGACAGGAACATTCCAGTCACTCAGTAGATCCACACGGTGGACTGCGCAGGGGATTTGACCATGTTATGTAACCTTAACCTGTGCCTTTTACTGAGGAACGGCATCTGTCTGGCCACAACTTACATTACAGCATTTGGCATTTGACTTACATTTTTGTTTTTATCCGATTTTACATCTGAGCACTTGAGGGTTAAGGTAACCTCAACAGTTCCAACTTGGTGGTGGTGTTTGAACCTGGGACCTTGTGATCAGTAGGCCAATGCCTTAACCACTGAGCTACCCCTGCACCCCAACTCTGGGCCTGATTTATGGAGTGCTGCAGTGATGGTTCTCCTTCTGTAAGGCTCTGTCTCCACAAGGGACCTCAAGATCTCATTTATAGCGACTTTTGAGTTTTTGGTTTCCAAGGCCCGTCATCTCTAATTACTCAATTTGGCTCAGAAGATAGTTGTTAGTCTAAAGTCTTTTCTATTTAAAAGTGATGCAATCCTTCCCCAGATCTGTGACTTGGCAGAATCCAGTCTCAAAGGTCTACATATAATTCTACACCATCTATTCTGAGATCATATGTAGACAGACGTGTGCCTTTTCTAGTTTTATCCAACCAATTCAATTAGGTTGAATTTAGATGACCAATTAAATTTAGATGTACTCCGCTCAAGTTGTAGAAGCATCTCAAGGACCATTGCACTCATACCCACACTCACTACGGACAATTTAGGCATGTCTTTCAACTGTGGGAGGAAACCAGAGCTCTCGGAGGAAAGTGCATGCACATAGAGATGGGAATTGGACCCGGTTCCTGGCGGTGCAAGGCCACAGTGCTAACCACTAAGCCACCTTGCCACCGACTAATAATTTGTAAATATATTATTCTGGATTATAATTATATAATAATATAGATTTCTAGGAATACACCATACATTTTCTAAATTAATCAAATCACATTTCAGCAAAAGTTATTTTAATTTTAATAATATATTTTTGTTATATATACAATAGGAGCAATTTAAGGTGTTTACTTTCCCAGAGTAACACTTTGAGGAAGCATTACGGAGTGGAGGAATTTTGTGAAAGGGAAGTTCCCTTAATGGACAGTCCCTGATCAGGGAGAAGGGCGTGGTGTTTATGTACACTGTGGGACAGAACACAGCTCATGTCTCTGGCTAGAATTTACTTTTCTACTGAACAGTGCATAACAGTAGTATTTTGTAGTAGTGTAGTCATCTGTTTCCTTTTTTTTTTTTCCATTTTTACTGTATTTCATGTCGGTGCTTTGAAGGAAGTGACTCAATTTTATATGAGAATGAATGTAACCGATGCCTTGTAACTGATTGTCACTGATAATGGCATGTGCTCAGTAGTCATTTTGTAATGCAGACTTGCAGAGAAGAGTTGTGCATACTTACTTTATGTTACTGAAAAATTGTGTTTATCTTATGTTCAATGTTATTGTTTAAAACAAAGTCCAAACATTTAGATTTTTTATTATATCCTGAGCAGTTACCAGTCACAACTCATGTACATAGTGTACTTTCATAAATACCATTACGTAATGGGAAATCAACGTAGCGCAGGTACTTGATAAAGATAAGTCTGCAGTCTGGTTAATAAATGCACTGTTCCTTGGCATCTATGCTTTGCTTTCACATTCCCCTTGATGTGACACCTCTGATATCATTACCATCCACGGGTAAACATGCATAATGCCCAGTAGATAATTATCGTGTGTGTGTCTGTGTGTTTTCAGGCTTAGAGACAGATGGCATCTACAGAGTCAGTGGAAATCTGGCTATAATCCAGAAACTACGCTTTGCTGTCAACCACGGTAAGACTACCAAATGATTACACAGATCTACAAGGTGACCAAGGAGAAAAAATATATCGTTTTAACTCAAGAGATGTTTTATTACATTCTTTTTCAGGTGAGCTCCGATACCAAATCTGTTATGATCTGTTATAAAGGAGAGCGTGTTTACTGTGTATAACATATGCAATCAGGTGCTAAAGGGTGGTGTGTAACTCCTGTAACTTCGTTTTTCCAGAGCGAGCCGTGTCTACAGACGGACGTTATCTCTTTCCAGAAGATTTAGTGCCAGGTAGCACGTTTAATCAGCAGAAATGAAAATCCTTGCTTGCTCCCACTCTACTCTAAAGCCAGCTTGCTTTCACTGTGTGTTGTCTGGGAGTATGCCTTCATGTTGCACTGATCTGACAACAGCTGCTCGTTGCTTAAATCGACAGTTTAGCCTGTAATATCACTATTCATGGATAAATTATAGCAGGGGGCCAGATGGCTCTAGAACAACTTAACAAGGTCACGTTAAGTATGTACATTCATTGCTTGTACCTAGGGGTTAGGGGAGTCATTTTGGTCCCAGGATCAGTGTAATAAAGGTTCTAATGAATGAATAAACCGAGTTCTAAATTAAAATTGTCCTGTGGAATAAAGTTAAATTGGAAGATATGTTTAGCGAATCAGTACAGCATAGGTTTAATGCTGGTGTGACAAAGGCTCTAATCCAGCCTAGTTTATGAATTTATACATGGTTTTTAACCAAAATGTCTTTTCTGAAAAGAGCTAGTCTCTGTTACACCACTAGGTGGCAAATTAGAGTAAAAAAAAAACCCAAGGGTGTAAACTGGATTACTGATATAATGGTATGTACTAAACGTATAGCTAATGAGTTGTAGTGTTTTCATCTGCTATTGGCGAGGATACATGTTCAGTCAGTTTGTACATTCAGAATGTAACCTTCAAATGAATCTTTTTAAGAGGGGTTGGTGATGTTTTATTGTTGATGATTGTATCAATCACTAATCTGATTACTTTTAGTCCAGCTCACCTGACACTTGACTATGGACAGTTATCGACCATGTGTTCAACGCTATTGATCATGAGGAAGCTTGTGACTGACACCTTGTGGCCAGAACCACTGCACGCATTTAATTGGAGCATGCAACTCTAAATTACTCTGTTTATTTATTTATTTATTTATTTTATTTTATTTGCTTGCTCTCCACTGACTGACATACACGTGAGATTATATATTTGTACACTGCTCTGGATTTACAGTTATTTGTCATTTTGTTGAACGTTGTAACCACACCCACGTTTCTGAGAATCTGTGAATCTTCATTGGACGTGTACAGTATGTGTGAAAAGTATGTGATACAATGCTTTAAGTCGTTTTTGCATTTGCGATATCTCTTCCTTATCTTGCTGTTTTAATCGTCCTCTATATTTCACTTCTCTTGTCACCTAATGCCAATAAGCCCTCCACTATGATAAATATAAGCATATGCATTTGAGTATGCCTGCTTTCTCCCTTTCTGCAAGATCCTAAAGCAACTTATTTTATTATCTCTTTGTTGTTCTGTTCACTCCCAAACTCATCCAATCTTCTTTGTTGGGTCAGTGGAGCATGTGGACCTGGAAGACCCACAATGGGAGGACATCCATGTTATAACAGGAGCATTGAAACTCTTCTTTCGAGAGCTTCCAGAGCCCCTTATTCCTTATGAAATCTTTCAAGAAATCGTCGAGGCTGTCAGTAAGTGAGAAAAAGAAGGAAAGATGGATGGATGGATGCTATATAGACTTCTTAGAGGGTATTATATAAGCATATATAGGAAAGTAAGAATACTTTATTTATGGGTTGGGGAGGTATTATGTTATGATATTTGCTATGGTGACATTTTTCAGATTTTTCCTAAAATTCAAATGCTAATCCTCAGGCTCAACTCGGCCCAAAAAAAAAAAAATCTTCCACTATCCTACCCACCATGCTTGATTGACAGGGCTACATTGTTGACGGTGAGAATGCAAATGCGAACAGGATTGCAGAGGTGTTTTATTTTTGGCTGTGTTGTAGTGTGTGCATGAGAAACTGCAATCGCAAAGGAAGGGCATTCTATTAATTTTTTTTTTTTTGGGGTGGTTGTTTTTCAGTATGGATTAAAAGTCAAACAGAACTTTGCACTTGTGTTATAATTCTGGCAGCTAATGTACTTGGCTGTGTACAAAAGTGATGTTTTGCAATTGATTTTGAAATAGGTCTTGAATTATGCAAACTCCGAGGTAACGCAAGTGCAAAAGCTTCTTTAAATTAGAGTTTCTGGATAAGCATACAGTTTTAAGTTAACTTGGGTGTATAGGTCAATTAAAATGATCATTAAAATTGATATTACTACAGTAGATACCAATCTATGGAAAATAGCTATGTCATAGTACATTTTTTATTGTTGTCTAATATGTGTGAACATTTTAGAGCTGTCTGATTATTTGGATAAAGTGGAACGGATGAAATCGCTGGTCGTCAGCATGCCTCCTCCAAACCTCAGCACCATGAAGCACATGTTCCAGCATCTTAAGCGGTATGTACTGCATCCGCAATGCAAAGAGAGGGTATTAAGATTGGTTTTATCGATGATGTGGAAGTGTAACATTAACACACCTAAATCATGAATATTTTCCCCTTTATATATTTAGAGTGGTTTTCTACCTCTATACAGAAGTGTTTCCTATCGAATATTTTATGTAAGAGATTCGTAGGTATTTTTGTTGTTGTGTGAATATTATTTTCAGCCACAAGAGGGGGTGGGGTGCTCACATTGCTTAAAAGCACGTTTTATGCCTCTCTCTCTATTCAGTGGTGAAACAGTTTGCCTTTAATTTGGTTACAACAAATAGAGGTAGAAGAATTTATTCAAGCATTTGAAATAAACACTATTCTGAGATGTTATAAGGAATGTAACTTCACCTGAGCTATAGAACTTTTTTTTTTTTTTTTGGTCCTCATTTTCCCTTGGTAGTTTATACATCATACTTGTCATTTTTGTGCATCCATATGTTTCGCCTCTTTACTCTCCATAATGTGAGACCTTTGTGTGTCATCTGATAGAAGAAACACCAACACCAGCGCCATTACTTCTGGAACCACTCCTCCCTTTCTTCCCTTTCCCCCTTTTTCTTTTTTAATGTGGAAGTTTTGAGCAATTGCTGGCTGGATCTGTGGTTAAGTGGGAATGGCATTTTCGGAGAAAAAAAAAAAAACAGGCGCATACTAGAGGTTTAACCCCTTCCTTTGCCCCTGTGTCCTTGTTGCACTCTCACCCACACACGCACTCACACAATATCTCGTTTCCTCTCTGTGCGTTGCAGGGTGATGGAGCACTGTGATAGCAATCGCATGACGACGCAGAACATCGGGATCGTCTTTGGGCCGACTCTGATGCGTCCGGAGAGCGACTGTGCAAACATGGCCATTAACATGGTTTATCAGAACCAGGCAGTAGAACTCATCCTCAGCGAATACGACCAGATCTTTGGATCTGACCCATCCAGATCTCTCTGACGCTCATGTGGAACCCGGACAGCAACAGAACCTGCGCACTGTGAACCGGAGGAATCTTCTTGGAAGGGGAGCTAAATATGATCCTTGTTCATTAAAACTGCAGTAATGCCACAAATTCCATCCTTGGGGATGATGGATGGATGAATGGTTGGATGGAAGTGCTTGAGCAACAATCAGCCAACTGGCCTTTAGTGGGCACGAAGTCACACAAAAAAACATGTGTTTTCAAATTGAATCAAGAGGCTTATTTTATGTTTGTTAGTGTGTGTGTGTGTGTGTTGTGAATGCAATGTCTCCTCGCAAATGTTTTTCATTGTATTGTTTGCAGCGACTTTGGGAAAACCACACATTTTGCATTGGGGGGAAAAAAGACGTTATCCTCCATGAACTAAATTCTATGAAATAAAATCAGCAATGGTCACCCAGGATGCGTAAAACAAGAAGACAGGTCTGAAGTCTAACCTGGAATCCAACTGTGTTTGAGCCATTTCAGTTCTTTTTTAACAATCCAAATTGCTATGTAATCTCCTTTTCTTTTGTTCCAGCATTATGGCTGTGGTGTGTCCATGTGTGCGCCTGTCTCTGTGTGTGTGTTTTGCGTGACAGATAGGAGGGCAGAAGTATGTTCCGTATTTTGCTCGTTGATTCGGTGGAGCCTTTTGCCACTATTGGTCCAAATCTCTGTTTTTAATAACAGAACAAAAGAAGAGCTAAAAATGCATTATGTTTAAAAAATGTGGAGTAAAATCCCCCCCCCTACCCCACCACCACCCCCCATCAGCAACAGGGCTTTGGTAATTTTATATTGACTGTGGCTTGGCAAGAGACAAGAAGAAGTGAGAGGGAAGGGAAAAGAACATGAAGAGCATATGGATTTTAATGTTAGAGTTTATATATTTATTCATTTTTTAAATTTTTTTATTATGATGGGAAGCACGAAGTTATAAAAGCGGAGACGTGAAATGTAGTCTTAGCCTATTTTTGTTATTTCTGAGTATTTTGTTGAATATTTAATGAACTGCTGTCCTCCTCTTAATCCATTATCTGTGTATTTTTATTTTTCATTCTTTTTTTTTTTTTTCTTTTTTTTTTTTTTAAGACCAATCTGGCACCTGCCCAGGGCATTTACATGCAATCCTTCTCCACGTAGTTTGAAATTTTGGTATGCTCACCACACACCTGATCCAAGTCCTGTCTCAAAGTGTTCTAGAACTGTACCACTCCTGGAATTTTAAAGATATCCTAAAACTGTGGCCTGGAAATGTACTCTGCCCTGAGCTGGAACAATGCTACGAAGCCCTGCACCTTTCTCTTAAAAGGCAGCTCACAGGATATATACATTTAACAGTGAAGATGTGTTTGGTTGTAGTGAAGGAAAAAGCTCGTCATTGTTTTCTTTGCAATTTGCCTCACAAGCAGCAGAGGGGGATTACAATTTGCTTCTTTAACTGTTTAATTCAATTATGTTTGTTGAAAAAAGAATTTTTAAAAAATGTGCACGCTTCAGGGTTCAGAAGCATTAGTTTAAGCTCGAAAGTGACCACAGAAAACAAGCTCCTAGTGAAAAAGTCCATCAGAAATGTTTTATTTATTGTCTCAAATGTTTGGCTCCATGACCTTCGACTCATCTCCAAGATTTAATAAAATAGTTTCCGTTCTTACTTTGTACAATTTTATATATGTTGGTCTCTAAACTGTATGTTAATGAAAATGACACTTACAATATGATATTTCTTTTTTTTTTCCCCCATCAAGTAATATTAGACTTTGAAGGCATTTATTCCCATTCTCATAACACAGCATTTTTTATGATGCCTCGAATACTGTTTATAAGTTTTACCAATATGGCAAATTGTTGGTTTATTCCTTTTCTCTTCCTCAAGATCCTGTAAACTACTTCAAGTTAAGTATTTGACAATAGAATTAAAAGAAAGTAAATCTGAAAATATGTTTGTGCCAGAGAGATTATGTATTATAAAGAACTTCATGGAATATTGTGTTTAAGCCTTTTCTGTGGGTTTTGGTTTGCAAATACATTTACATACATTTTTTATACGCTTATCACTTCCATTCTAAAATTGAGTCATTCTTTAAAGGTTATAAACACCTTCAGCATCAGCAATTTAAAAGGTCAAAAAAGCAAATAGTTTATGCAAGTACCTGAATTAGTGAAATCATTTACTTAAATAACACTTAAAGTATCCACAGTGGGTATAAAACATCTACATGGACTTGTTAAAATGACAGGTTTTGTGATGTAAAAACAAATTCAACAAAGACAGACCATGTCAGATCCTTTTCTACATTCATTCATTGTGAAATTGCAAGCTATACTTTAAAGTAATAACATATACTTGTTTACCCTTCAAAATAGGTTTATAGAAACATATTTTAAAGTGAAAGCGTGAAGAAATAAAAGCGTGTACATCTCTGATCTTATACTATGAATCTTTGTTTTTATCACAGGATTCAATCTTTTTTTTGGGTAAGAGTCAATCAGTATGGCACATCTTGCAATATTATGCAATGCAATACTTCCTTGCAAAAGCTTTCTATAGCTGTCAAATTGGCTGGGTGTTTCCTGTGCACAGTTCTCTTCAGGTAAAAACTACAAATTTTTAGTTGGATCTGGACTTTGGATGGGCCAAACCAAAGCCCTAATCTTGTTTTGATGCAGCCATTCCTTTATTCATTTAGAGCTGTACTGTAGTTGTAATCCTGAGTGGTGAAATAGCTATACATATTACTTGTTCATCAGAAGCCTCAAGGTTGTGTATCAAAATTGGCTGGAATTTGGAGCTGTTCATAACCATTGGTTAAAAAAGGTTTCCATCTTGCCACCTTTCCCCATTGCCCAGTCGTGTGAAGAATTTGGGAGATTGTTGTCACCTGTAAGGAGCAGCCAGTGGTTGCTGGGAATTGCTGCAATTCCTTTAATGTTCCTCCTGGAACAACTTTCTCCTGGTCTTCTCATCATTTTTAAAGGGACATTCTGTCCTTAGCAATGTCAGTGTTGTGCCATTTATTTATAGTCTGGTTCTGCATGGCTTGATTTTGGAACTGTGTGGGTTGAATGCATAGTGTTCTTGCGACTTGAGTCTGTTGGCCAGAGTCGATTACTTTGGAGATGGGAAAGGTTGAGCCATTCAGTCTGGCCATTAGACTGAGGGTGATAACCTGAAGGGAGACTGATAGAAGCTCCAAACAACTCACAACATTCCTTTAAAAACAAAGAAGAATATTGATGACTGCTTGTCTATTGGCAAACCATGAATTCTAAAAACACAATCATCATTTTTGCAATTTATTTGGCTGACTGTAATTTTAATAGCAGGACAATGTGTAATTTTAGATAATTGGTTGACAATGGCTAGGACGACAGTATTACCTTGTGTTTGACAAAATCCAGTGATATGTGAGACCATGTGGGTTTTGGAAATGGGAGAGGGAGCAAATGACTTGAGGGAGCTTGACAGAAAGTCTTATGCTGAGCATGGATAGGGTTTGTAATAATGATTTCTTGAACATCAGCAGCTTAGGTGGACTATCTAACTGCTGCTTGATAATGGCTATGGTTTGGTTCACTCCTTGAACATCAGGGGAGCTGAGAAAAGTCGCCCCACTGGAATACCTGGGACCACATCTTCAACACATAGAGATTGGTTATGGGTTAAGTTCAATACTTTCAATATTTTCCTATAGATGATTTATAGGGGGGAAAAAGATATGGTGTAGTTTATTGTCATTGGGTGATGACAACATTGTATACCTCCATGACGACATAATATACCTCTATAATAATTGGTAAAAGATAAAAAGCTTTAAAGCTGCTTGTGGGAGTCTGCTGTGGACCAGTCTTGGACTACCTGGATTTTCTATGCTACCTGCAGTGATGACAAAATACAGAAATCCGAAGATGCAGAAATCCAGGAAAGGCAGGGAATTGGCATTTATCTCCTTTAACAAATAATTTATTTTTGAGTCTTTATAATACTAAACACATTATAGATGTGTTCCTAGGTATTCTTGTAAAAGATCAGAAAGTTACCATAATAAACAAAAATGAACTGATCATGTTCATGTTGCGGAGGATGTCATTGACCTTAAGGGTAAAACTAAATATTTGTAAGCATGGTATTAGTTTCCACCATTATGCTTATGACACACAGTTATATCTTAGCATATATAGTTATGTCTCAGCAAAGCCAGATGAGAAAAAAAAAAAAAAACACTCTAATATAATTGAGGAATGTATGAAGGACATTAGGATGCTAATTAACCACTTCTGCTTAGTCCTGACAAGATAGAAGTGCTTGTACTCGGACCACATGCAGCTAGAAAGTTTGCTGATCGCACAGTATCTCTGGTTGGCCTTTCTGTTTCATCATTTGCAGCAGTAAACGACCTTGATGTGATTATAGATTCCAGCCCTTCTTTTGAAGCTCATGTAGACAATATTACTAGGAATGCATTCTTTCATCTTCGAAATGTTGCCCAGGTAATAAACATATTGTCTGTACATGATGCAGAAAAATTAGTTTGTGCTCTTGTCACCTCTAGGTTGGATTTTTGTAACATCTTACTGTCTGGATGTTAAACTAGCTAGTCCAGAATGCAGCAGCCAGAGTCCTTATTGGAACTCCAAGATATTAGCACATCACCCCTATTTTACCCACACTGCATTGGCTCCCAGGTAAATTTCGCACACAGATTTTTTAAATACTAATATGGACTCGCACTAAATGGCCTTGCACCACAATACTTGAATGAACTGCTATTGTTTTATGATCCGCCACACCTACTTTGATCAAAAAATGCAGGATGTTTGTCAGTACCTCTTATTATAAAAACTACAGCGGGGGGGCAGAACTTTTTCTTACAAAGCCTCTGGGACTCAGACACAATCCCAATGTTTAAGTCTAGGCTAAAAATCTATTTATTTAGTCAAGCCTTTTGTGAATATAGTTTTTATTAGGCAAAGGTGCAGATCCAGGGGACTTGTGGACGTAGAGTATTATGGTGAACTGGTATGTTTAGATGCTGTCTTTCCCACTTTTATTGATCATCCAAGTTGTTACTTCCCAGGGAGCCCTCATGGTTGTGTTTCCTTCTGGCTCTCCCTTTTATTTATGCTGTCATAGATTGTCCTGCTGAAGTCCCTGCTTGCACTCTGCACAAAATATATGATCTATGTTATATATGATCTTTTCTATTGTGTTATTGATACCAAGATGTCCACCGAAGGGAGTGGAATGGGCTACGTGCATCACTGTGTCAGTCTTTGCCTGTAAAACCACCAAGAGATCATACGCTTCACCACGACATAAGTGTGATAATATAGGAGATTGTTTTTTACCAGGTAAAAGGAGGCTGGCTGAAGCGTCGAGGCCGCACTGGCTTCACCCTCGATAGTTAGCACCTGTTGCCAGCCGCATTTGTCCTTTGTAACTGGGCAAAACCTTCAGCTTTGGCATCAAGAACTTTGTCAGAGGTCTGTACCAGTCACAACAGTTGTGTAGATGCCCTTCTTCACCACCGTGACCTGGGGGAGGCACGCTTCCTTTGCACATGGCTCTCTTTCACCGGCAGCAGACCGGGCCAGTCACAACCTAAAAGTGGAGGCAGGGAGTTCAGGTGTTTTGCCTGCTTTAATGTTGTATTCACCCTTGTGCTCCTCAACCAGGATGTGCGCTGACGGGACCGCTCGCTGCTCGCCGTGCACACATGTCATGGGCATGGGGTTGCAAGATGGCACATTAGGAGGCACCACTGACTCACTGGCTCATCTGTGCTCTTGTGAAAGGCTAGGAAGCCGCAAGCAGGTGCTCGGCTTATCTCTGGCTCAAAAGACATTACTTTGTCACAATTCCATTCTGGTCTCGGTGGCGGAGGAGCCGGTTCTTCAAAAAGAGGTGTAGATTATGAAGGGAAGTTTCTCCAGTGGTTGGTTCTTTTCTTGGATCAGGGAAAGTGTTGCGAGCACACACTCCAACTCTTGCATGTTTGTGGGCTGTCTCATGCCTACGGCTTTCCGCTCTTCTTTTGGGAGGGAACTGAGCATGCAATCTACTGCTCCTCTTTCTGCCACTTCGAACAGCATAAGCGACTCTGCCTGAGTCAATGCAGCTGCACTCTCGCCACGTTGCGAACTCATACGTCCACTTGCGGCTTGTGTGCTGCAACACTCGTCACTCATCAATCAGCTTTATGCAAAATATACCAGGTCTGACATACAGAGGAAACACACGGAAACCAGAGATCACGAACAGGAACAGATTTTTATTAAGTACAATCTTGTTGAAGTTCAAAGGTATGCAGTCTTAGTGAAGTTACGTTCGTTAAAATTACTGTGGTTTCAGTGGTGCCAGGGTGAATTCAGTGAATATGTGCAAATATCAATGCATAAGGAGATATATTAGTGGATAGACTACAGACAATGGAAATGTCAATGAGTTATAGCCATTGAAAGTGGCAGCAGTACAAAAGTGAATGGTGCAAGACTGAAGTAGTGCAAGTCAATGCAGATAAGGGTACATGATGAGTAGATAAATAAATTGGACTTTAAACAGTGAGTATTTTATAAAGGAGAGCAACATGAATAACTGAGGTTGAGTAGTGGGACCATCTGACCAAGGATCCCATGTACGTCCCCAGGCACCGCAAAGAGGTGTTAAAGCAGGAAACAAAGGATTTAATGGGTCTGTCGGCAGAGCATCACTGTGATGGAAGACTTTGATGGAAGATTAATTTATTTTGTATTGAATTTTTATTCTCTATATCTTGTACAACATAATATATTTAGATCTGAAACCATTTAACGTGAGAAATATGTGAAAATAGGCAAAAACAAATACTTTTTTCGCCCACAATATAAAAAAAAAAAATTTCTTTCTCCCCAGCACCAGATTCTTCCTCTGTTCTGTCTTCACTTCTCGTTTATTTCAAGGGATGTGGTACAACACACAAGAAGGTGTGTGTGTGGCATGGAGGGTATGACATTAGAAAAGTTCCTCTAGACTTTTAGTTTTACCTCTGCACATCGCCTATCAGAACCAACTAAATGAAAACCACACCTATTTGGGACAGAGGCACTTAGAGTGGACCTGCGTATACTGTGGAAGAGATAGACATATATAGCTAGAGAGTGCATTCTGCCCTGAACACTGTACTGCCGCAGAGAATTTGACTGTACTGTTATTGCATTTTAGAGAACATCATTATTAGAGTTAATGTCATGCTGATCAAGCCACATTATCCCAGTCTATCAAGATTTAGTATATTTGGTAAGAACAAGATTGAGCAGCTACCACAGTGCAGACCATTACAGTTCTGTAAACAGTTCCATGAATATATTTATTTATGCATTCCTGGAACCTATCCTATGACCCTCTACCTCTCCTTCAGCCAAGTGGTCGACTTAAACCATGCAAAGATGACAATGGATCTCAGTGTATATTACTTTACAATATAGGTAACAAATGCTATTACCAGTGGGAGCACCATAACAAGTGCAAGTGCATGTATTTTCAGAAAAAGGAAAAAAAATATATCAATCTATGAAGATAAATCAATCTACTGTATGTATGAGACAATATGTGGGACAAAAGGAAGACAGTATTTATCACCACTAGGGGGTGGTGTGACTGCCTGATCATAAGTTATGGGTGTTCCTAATGCCCCATTGGTCTGTCAGGTCTTTATTTAAGAAGTACTACTTAAAGACTTGACCAATATGTCATAGTTCACAATGGAAACATTTTTCTTTACCTGGCTCATCCTCAGTTGACTATTGAAATGGCTAGATTGTGTATATAGTTCATATTTCATACAGTTCATAGTTCATATGTTTCATATAGTTTTATTGTTATTGATATATTCTTAATAGGGGGCAAGTGCGTATGGGTCAGTGTAATGTGTAAGCAGTAAAGAGTAGCTTCAACACGAACCTATTAGAGAATTACAGCAATCTTTGGGTTTCAAGAACAATGATCTAAAATTTGTTTCAAGATTTAGAATGTTAGCTTTCCATCAGCCATTGCCTCCACATTTAGCTATTCAAAGGAACACACTATAACGAATGAGTCATCCTATCAGCCAGTCCTTTTCACTTTGGAATGCGAGAAACAATTGCTCCGGTAAAATAATTTTTGTGGCTTTGATTAGTCCCAGGGATAACACGCAAAGCTTAGTCTCCTTTAACGGCTCTGCGACAGTACCAGTTAATTTCCTTAGTCTGCCAAAAGTCTCCCCTAAAATGTTTTAGATTTGACAAAATCCCCAAGAATTCCCAAGGACTTTTTAGTCTCCATTTAGAAATAAGTGAACTAATACTCAAAGGCCTCTGATTCATTAATTACCACACGGATTAATGAGGTTCAGCTAGCAATGATTAGTTTAACCAAAACTGACACAGTGAATAGCTTCTCATTTCATAAATAACCATGTTGGAAGGGCTCATGGACATGGACAAGATGTTACTGTGTTTCAGAAGTGTTACATTTTTGGTCTGCATTAAGCCAAGAAAACAACAAAGGACTGCTGAAATTGGATTACGAAATGTCCAAAGCATTATTAAAACCCAGAAAGACAGTGCGGATCCATTAACTTTGGTGGTCGGAAAAAGAAAAAAAAAATCACAAATGTTTGGAGATCACTTAGACGCTGAGTGAAGTTGCGTTGTTATTTGAAAAAATGACAGTAGAAATCCAAGCTTTGTTTCATAGTGAAAGTGAGAGCGTTTCCACATGTACAGTGGAACCAGAACTCACAGGATTGGGACGAAAAAGCTGTGTGGACATACGAAAACCACTTGTTAGTGAGGCTAATCAGGACGATCTGGCTTCAATTTGCTAGGGAGCACAAAGATTTAATGTGCTGAAGAAAACCTTATCAACTGTTAGGAGTCTCCCATCATCAATACAAGATCTTGGCCAAGAATTGATGCAACTCTGAGTGGAAATAAATGTTGTAACACTGCACAAGGTTGTTTAAACAATGACTCAGCAAATGTGCACTGTATTCATAGCTGTGAGCCATTTTTCGACAGGCAGTATATGATGGGACTTCTGTATAAATGTCAGTTTCGAATAGGGTTATCTTCCTTAATCTGACAGGCACGTTAAACACCTACATTACATATCAGGTTTGTTTGTTTGATTGTTTTATTTCACTTTCATACTGTAGACAGACAGAGGTTTGAACGGACGTCTCTGGGTATCATATGCCCAAAATTCACAAACCAGGTCATCTGCAGGTTTAACCACATTTCAGTGCATGTTTAGTCTCTAGATTTAATAACCTCCACTGAAGTCAAATTCACATTTTATTTGTCACGTACACAGCCATACACAGTACGATATGCAGTGGAATGCTTATACGACTGCCTGTGACTTAAAATCAGGTCGAATAGAATAGAACGATTTCACCACAATAAAAGGGAAAAATCGCACTATAATAATACAATAAACACAACACTCATTAAATAATCACTTAGTTCATAATGTTAACTCCATGTCATGGTAACCGTCTATGTGTACTGTAAAGGTGTTCTGAAACTGATCGATTTGATTGATTGATTCATTCATTTATTCATTCATTCACACTTTTTTTATCATCACTCATGAAAAAGGTCCCAATACACTGAAACTCCATCACCAGATTGGAGCCTCACCTGAACGGAGAATCTCAGTCATTTCCAGGAAACAACCATGACTTCAAACCTTGAGGTGCTGAAAGTTCAAGTGTACTTTATCGGCAAATAGCTTTATATTTCTGAAGCTCCATATCTTGTCTATTCCTGCTATCTTAGCTTTAATCTTGTATGATTTTTTTAAATGCAGGAACACTGTTTTATATTAGTATAGTGCAGTTCTCTTTTATTTTATGAAAAAAAAAAGACATATTCTTGCCGATCAGCACTCACTGTTATCTATATTACTCAGTTATAAAACTATGATGAATGCAGTGGTGTTTCATTGTAAAATCTATTTCCTTTTTTAATATTAATTTATGTAGTTAAGCAATTTTGGGACAGCCCGAAGTCCGCATCTGATTCAGAATGTGAACAGGGGACCTCATTGCTCATCAGGGGATGAAGGTGATTCATTCTGTTAAGTTCTCTTTATAAAACATTTATATATACGATCGTTTGTGTGTGTGTGTGTGTGTGTGTGTGTGTGTGTGTGTGTGTGTGTGTGTGTGTGTGTGTGTGTGATTTTTTTTTAGACATACTAGGTTTATACCTTTGCACCTATTAGAAACTTGAGAGTTGATAAGTACAACTTTATTAAGCTGTAAGTAAATGTATGCACAAATAATTTCATAAAATTGTACAAAATTGTATAAAAGTAACACTGATGCGATTTAGACAAAAAATTAAATAATGTTAAGAGGTACACATTTGGCAACATTTACAACATTTTGACAGAAAAACACTGACTCGAGACGGGATAAAGCTTGAACCAACTGGGGGAAAAAAGCACCATTTTTCTACTTGGGCATTCGAATGCTACAGGTGCTATGCATCGATCTGAACCCTTGCATAGTTAAACGACACACAATAGCAAACCTCAGTAATGTCGCATTTCTCACTTGCTGCGGTCTCATGCAGCAATGCAGTATGCAACAACAATATGATTAGTTCTTATATGGAGCAGGTCTTGTCAAAGTTTGGCAGCCTACATAGAGCATTCGCTCCTTTGACTGTTATCTATCACAGTGGTATGATGCAGAAAAATCATGTTTTAGCAAAGACAAACTGATATTAAGAGAGTGCAAATAGTTTTGGGATTATTTTGAATGCCAAAATAAAATAAAAAAAAACGTTAATACTCATTATATTACTGTTTTTTTTGTACAGTGCACATAATGATATAGATTAATCTTTGTTTTAAATGTCAGGGCTGTCAAGATGATTTTGGTGGTGAAAGCCGTAGATGTGCCGAATCAGCCCTGTCATTAGTTTACTCATACTGTACGCGATAAATGAATTTCGGGCAACGGGACAAAAATGCAGTCATGAAAACTAGTACTATAATTTTGTTTTGAGTGTATGTTCAGTTCACCTGGGTTCATTCACAAAAAGACTGCCCCTTTGATTGAGTATAGTTGAACGTGCCATTGTGAAGACAAAGTGGCTTTCATTTCTTAAGCGTATTCTACTGCGATAATTCCGAGTAACCTGTATCTACTGTATATCTCTGATGATATCTTTGGTCAAGTAGATCCTTTAACAAGCACAGTATTTAGTGAGCACCAAATATATAGCCTGTTTTGGTTACCTAGCCCTTGTGTGTGTATGTTGCTGTATCTGTGGTAAGGGTGTGTATGTTTTGCATTATTGTTTTAAATCAGCATAGATCCAAAGGCACGAGGCAGACTTTTAAGCACTTAAGGCATTCAAATTTTGTGCTGTACAATACTTTCCTTGAGTTTTTTACACATCTTTGGCAAATTGACGCAAATCTTAAAAGTTTTCCATTCAGAGCAATCATACCGTCTCTCGCTTCATGTCTCTTTGTTCTTCCTCGGGCTCCACTTCGATATTGCTACTGTGATAATCATTTTTCGTGTCCTGGAGGCCATCAGCCTCCTTTTCATTTTTCTTCTTGTTATCTTCACACGACTTTCTCCTTCTGTCCTCTAACTCCATTCTTTTCTCATCCCTTCTCTTGTGTGCATGATTACTAAGCGAGGTTTCTTCTTCCTCCTCCTCGTCCTCATCCTCCTCTTCTGCTCTGAATCCTAGAGGAGCCCCGTCCAGGCTGGAATCACTGAGGAACGTGGCTGTTTCCTCTAGGCTTAGAGAATTGTCTCTCGTCTCAGGATGATGCTTGGTGTGTGTGCTTGTGTAGAGAGGTGCGTCCCCCAAAACCTGCTCCTCTCCCTGGGCGTCCGGGTCATTGTCTCGACCGCAGAAAGCATAGCGATGGTTCATGTGCTGTGAGTAGGAGCCCGAGTGCGAGAAACGCTTGCCACATTTATCACACTGGTAGGGCTTTTCTCCCGAGTGAAGCCGGCTGTGCTCGATCAGGTGGTGCTTGTGTTTAAAGGCTTTCTTACAGATCTGGCACTCATGTGGACGCTTTCCTAAAAAGATTGAAAGAAACGACAATCAGGTTCTGTACTTTTGCAATGAATAGAACAGTGATATCTTCTGGTTTATACCATAACACTGTGAAATTCTCACATCTGATTGGTCAGATGTTTTCTGTAAAAGCACGGCTCTTGCCAAACGCACACAGCCTATTTACAAGAACTTGCATGGGGGACTCTACATAAAGAGATATAAAATATGTGTAATTGATAATATGGTGACGCTTCCTGTTTGTAGATGATAATTTAGCAGTTTTTAGAGCCTCCACAGATGAGTTATGTTTGCTGACACATAAAATATTTAATGACAGACGTGTTTGCCATTTGTCTGTAACACAAGCTGATTTATTTTTGTTTTTATTCATTTAAAGAGAGAGAAGGAGAGGAAAGCTGTGACAATCCATTAGTGGTAATAGGGACAGACCTGTATTAGCATTGATGCTAATATCACTCACTCTATACTGCTTTATCCTATGTACAGTGTCACAGGGGCCTGGAGCCTATCCCAGGAGACTTTAGGCACGAAGTGGGGTACACACTGGACGGGGGGCCAAATATCCCTAATGCTAATATATAAGCATTATACTATATATAATGTTAGCCCGATCTGAATGTCTTTCGACTGTGGGATCAAACTGATGTGCTTTGAGAAAACCCACGAAGTACACAGACCTGAGCCAGAAGTCAAACCCTCAATCCTGCTGGTGCTAACCACTACACCACTGTGCTGCCATGTTGGTAATAAACATAAAAAAGCTATTGGCCAATTTCTGTAGAATAATTAAATCAGGTGGGATGGTAGTGTTCTTGGCAATGAATGACTTGGCATCAACTCTGTCACTAAGTATATCCTAATATGTGTGTGTGTGTGTGTATATAATTCTTTTTTTTTTTTGAGATGTTCAGCAGAAAGCTTTAGTAAGCAAATGAGCAAATCCCCAGAGCGTTTATTGTGAACAGCACTTCTGCCACAAAGATAACACGATTATGGTTACAGATAAATTAAAATCTTTAAACCGGAATAAAAAATTACAAAACAACCAGGTTTTGCTAATACATAAGGCAAAAGTACATGCAGACAGTGGCGTCAGTACCTGTGTGTTCATATTTGTGGCGCAGCAAAGAGCTGCTCTTTTGGAAGCTTTTATCACAGATGTCACAGGCGTATAATCCTTCTTCTGTTTTCCTGAGTCTCTTTCTCCCTGGACCACTGTCTCCATCCAGCCCTTCCTCCATTAAGGCGAGGTAGTCCAGACTTCCTCGAGTCCTGGCATCACACTTAAAGGCAAATATTCATGTTGTTAATTGGAGTCTGTAACCGAATAAAATATGCAGTAATTGAAAAAAAAAATATATATATATATGATTGAAAGTGTGTACTAGGCATTTCATTTGTCAAGTCATTTAAAGAGTGTGAAATCAGAAAGTGTGTAACTGTGTGTAAACAGGCTTGCATTTTCTCTGCCCTTTAAGCATGTTGATGCTGGAATTCCCCTCTGAGTAATATGCTTGTTTACAGCACATATGGGGGAAACAAATGCAACAAGAGCAACCTACAAGAGCCCAAGAGACAGCAAATGAGGGCCTGTGTTGATTCTTTATATGGCAATTAAGCTCATTACGTTTTCTTGAATAAGAGGCCCTGAGTTGAAATGAAAGTACAAATTGCTTGTATGTTAAAAGTTTAGGAAGGGGCTGTGGGTGGGTTTCGGTATAGGTTTTAATATGGGCTTTAATGAAAATGCTTCTGCAAATATCATTAAAATATATGCGAGAGTGTACCTAAAAAAAACGGCATACATTTCGCCTTTCTTTTCTTTTTTGTTTGTTGCAGATAATCATATTATTAGTGACCACATGAAGTTTGAGGTGAGATTGGGTTGCTGATTCAGCTTGTGTTCTTACCATGACATTTATCTCCTGATGCATTCTCTTCAGCATGGTCTCAGAATCTGCCTCCATCATATATGTTATGGGGGAGAGAAACCCAGGGCTGGGTGCCGGTGGTGTTAGAGGAAGGGACGTCAGGCCGTTACGCCCCATCGCTGCAAGACCACTCGACATGATTGGATTGAAAAAGGGGTAGTTGCTGAAAACTGCACTTCCAAATAAGGGTCTATAGGTCCCACCTACTTCGTGATGGGATAGTGGGCTTGATCTCCTGGTCATATGCTCCACATCCCTGTGGCCTGTGTGTGGTGAGCTGCCGTTGCAGTCCGAGCCAGGCTCTGAGCTTTTACGTGCTTTGGGAATGGAGAGGTCTAGGGGTTCGCTCTGAGATACCTCCGATCTGGGCGATGGTCTGTGTTGAGGAGGCTGGCATGGTGATGTGACTGATGGAGAGCTGAAGCCTGGACGTTGGCGCTCCTGTAGCGAGGGCGAGGTAGGGCTCATGATGCTGGAGTTTCCAGGGCTGTCTGTCTTTCTGTTTGTCCAGTAGGCATGTGCAGGATCGGAGCGAAAGTGCAAAGGTGACTGCAGAGGCACAAGTAGCTGCTGCGGAAGTGAATGCCAGGATGCCCGCTGTGGAGAAGAAAGCTCTCGGCTCATTCCATTGGGGGTTGTAGGAGTCTTTGGTGAGTGGTAAAGGTTTTGGGAGACGCGTGAGAAGTTGAGCGGTGATCCGTCTTTGATGCAGTGCATTTGTACAGCATCCTGCTCATCTTTTCCCTTGCACAGATATCGCTCATGCTGCTTTAGAACAACTTCATTTGGAAAGAGCTGGAAGCACCGCTGACATGATACGGCCCCGACAGGCACGTCACTTTTCCCCTCTCGTCTTTCCGTCTTGTCTTCTTCTTCCCTGTCCTGCCTGCGTCCAAGCTGCTCATCCTTCACCACTTCGTTTCGGAGCATTTCCTGAAGGAGCTGTTCAAACTTGCCACCAGAGTGCAGTAAGGGCAAAAGTGTAGTCCCTTTAAATACCCCCATCCTCATGGCTGCAACAGAATCCCACGGTCCGCTTAGATCGGAAGCTCGGAGTGCAGAAGCAGTAGATTCCTGTCCGAGGTTGGCCAGTTGCTCTGTGTAGCAGTGACTTAGTGGGCCATATGGAGAGCTCTTCCCTCTGTTCACGTTCCTGCTTCCAGCTACAGGGGGTGATGTTGGGGAGGGGAAGAGGTAGGCAGGGTGAGAGTGGCCATTGAAATATGCACCATTTCCTGATCCGCCCCCACTGAGACACTTTTTGCTGCTCAGGTGTGAGCTGTAGGAGCCTGAGTGACTGAAACGTTTCTTACAGTTGGCGCACTCATAGGGCTTCTCACCTAAAATGACAAAACAATATTTACTACATACTATTATGTCTCTTATTCATTGATGGTTGATAAGCAAAGCTGATTTTATATAGTTGCATCAAATAATATTGAATGATTGGTCGATTAGGACTTTCTTAAAGGACAACAAAGTCATCATTATTTAACCACTCCGGAAGTCAAATTAATATACCCTTTAGTCATATTTTAGTCATACTGCATTGGTTATGGTGAGAAATCTATTTGTCACTGAGATACACGCCAAGCAAAGAGTTATCACAGTGTGTAAAATAGGAGGAGAAGAGCAGGAGAAGAGAAAGAAGGCTACATCTGCTGTTATAAGGTGAGACGTGAATGTTTCTATGCTACTAGCATATTATTTTAATCACATTAAGTGTGAAAGTCATAAAGGCATTTTATCTCCTATGCTTATTAACATTATTATTAACATTATTAACATTATTATTATGACACAGTCTTGGTTGACTGGTGGATCAGAATTCTTAAATAATTTAATGACAAAATCTTTATATATCCAAAATGCGCGAGCTTACCAGACTTACTAATTCTACACACTACACCGTGATTTTTCGTTTAGCTAAAATGCAACTTTTCTCATCACTTTATCTTTTGTGACATATTACTAAGAACTTTTACAAGCCATGGTGTAATTAGTCACAGTTTCGCTAAGTAAGGCAGCATGATTCTATGAGTCTTTGTATAGAGACTTCTTCTTTTCTTTACATGTTTTTTTGATTATGCAAATTAGAAAACACTTATTTTTTCCTTACCACTATGAATACGGAGATGCTCCTTAAGGTGATGCTTGTATTTAAAGGCCTTTCCACACTGTGTGCACTTAAACTTCCGGTTTTCCATGTTGGGGTCAGACACAGAATTCTGAAACACACATACATGCAAGTCCACTGTTACCATCGGCTTTTACAATATTTCAATAGTTTTGCATTCGAAAGCTACTGTATGTATCGCAGCATGAGCTCCCACCTTCTCTTTAACCTGGGCGTGTAGTGCCATGTGCCGCTCCATCTGCGCCCTGTACGGAGTGCTGTAGCCACAGAGCGGACACACGCTGTGCCCTCCCTCTCTCTCCTGGCACAACTTCATGTGTTCTCTGAGATAGTTGCCCTGCTGATATGACCGCTGGCAAAAGGGACACACCTGCATTTCTGTCCCTGTGGGATCTGGGCTCCCAGGGTCTGCGTCTGTTGATCAGGAAGAGAATACTGGTTACTAAACAGGAAGGTTATTTTTTAGGTTTTGGAATATTATTGCTAAAATGATTTTGCATCACACTGCTCTACAATTACATTGGAAAGGACAATTTTATCATTATGGAAACCATGGAAACCATTATGGACACCATGGTTTTAAATTAGTTATATATAAGTTATATATAAATTGAACTGGGTCATGTCATCGCTGATTTTCTTTCAATATTTAATTTTTTTTTAACCATTTGTATGCACCATTATAGAACTTTACAACAAATGTAACATATGTGTAAATGTAAGATGTAAGCATATATACAATAATTGTACATTTTTATGCAGTTTTTCATATTGTTTCCACCCGCACCACTGCTTTCCTTGATAAACTTTTCATTTTCTTCCCCACTCCCTTTAACTCTCGCAAGCTGTCGAGCTGTCCTGACTTAACCCGATCTCTTCACACTAACTGTATTTGGCTGAGTATCTCTGAGAGATCAGACTAAACAACAAGTCACTCTTTGATTAATTACATCTATGCACTTGAGTGTCTGGTAAGTTAACAATTTCCTCCATAATCAAATTTTACTCATAAGGTGTAGAAGACAATTTTCTATCGGTTCTCTGAAACAGGAATAATAATAATAAAAAAGAGAGACTTTAACTCCTGTGTCTCCATTTCTCTCCATAGCATAAAGATCTCAGTAGTATATGTCTAATACTGTATATGTCCCGACTTTCAGTAAATATCTCACATATTGTGCTCAGATGTTCCAGGATCATTCGAGTTTGCTACATGCTCCTCCAGCTTTACACAATTATACTAATGCATACTTTGAGAGATGTTTAGGCATAAGTGGAGAGAACACTAATGTACTGTTGACATGAATTTATAAGGATACTTGTATATAATGACAGTATAAAAAATACAATTCTACACATTTATGATGTAATGTAGTAACACAGGCATAAAAGTATCCAGGTCATTATTCAAACCTGTGTTTGGAATATTTGACGGTAATATTATTTGTATGTTTTTGTGGTGGAGCAATAATTTTGTAGTTAGTTTAATAAGTGACTTGTGTCAATGAATAAATAAATGTATAAATAAATAAATAAACAAACATTCCAGGGAACAATATACAGAAATGTTTGTTTAAATCTAAATAATGCAGGACTAAACTGTTTGCCCTGTCCTGCATTGAATCTTGGTGGAAATCCTAAAACATCTGTCCAAATAAAATTCCCTGCGGTTGGCATTTTGAGTAGAAATGTTCTCTTATTGTAGTTCCAGCATTTAAAAAAAATTTTTTTTCTGAATCATAGCTTCCATCAGCTTTAGACTGACATACCTTTCCCCTCAGGTGACTCCTGAACGCCCGGTGACAAGGCAGACGGTGTGTCGTCCTGCACGCCAGCGGTGTGATAGGACGCGAGGGAGCCGTTGTGCTGCTGGCTGTGTTCTGAGTCAGTAAGGTGGGACACTTTTCTCAGCTGCATCAGGAAGTCATAGCGAGTCCAGTCCTCCATCACGCGGGCATCTTTCTGAGCTGATGGAGCAGAAGTAGGGTTTGTTTGATGTTAGATTTGCAGCTGATTTTCTGTCTAATGTCGTAATTACATCATAAAAAAAGGATAATTCTCAACAAGCTTCCATTATCTAGGCTGTAATAATAATAATAATAACCCAAACGCTGTGGTTGCATTACACAGCTGCAGGAAGTAAATAAATATTTATTTACACACATTTATTTAACAGTTTGTCCTGGGGTATTTAATTTAATACGTTTATACAATTTCTACATTTCACCTCAGTTTTAAAGATACATGTTATCTCTGTATCTCTCGCTCTCTCTATAGCGTATGATGGTTATAATATTCCTACTATACATAATTTGTTTATATTTTTCCTGCTATGATTCATTTACATTTGCATGTAAGTCATGATTCTTATGAATGGAAAATTACATATTCAACATGGTGAAACTGACCTTTACATGCTTTTTACATAATCACATATTACACATATAATCATATGTGAAAAATGTGTGAATTCAATCGCGTTAAATGAGAAATGCGTATGATTTGTCAATGTTGAATTAGGTATCAAACAGCAGAAAAAATAAAACCCCTCAAACATATACGTTATTGTTTTGGATTTGAGAATTCAATTTAAAGAAGAAAAATGTATTTCTATTTCTGCATTGGGAATGTAAAGTGCCCTGAAATGGGAATGATGAGAGCTGAAATGAGGAAAATGTTTCTACGATTTTCCCACGAGACCAATAAGATTCAGAGAGCCAAAAAAAATCCATCAAATAATAATATAAAAAGAAAGAGAGGACAAACGCCAGCACTGCGCTGTGACTTTGAGGAGGATTTCTCAAATGTTTGCAGATGTTGGCATCGGATATCCAACATCGTCTACTGTGGCCAGAGTAGAGCCAAAGCACCTAATTTCTGCACAGACTCTTTACTAGAGAGAGCGAGAGAGAGAGAGAGTGGGAGAGAGAGAGAGAGAGAGAGAGAGAGAGCGAGTGACGGTTTCTAAACGAGCTGCACAAATCTTTTAATTCTATGAATATAAAAGCAAAGCTGCACTTACTTAGATTTTAGAATGGGAACGTCATCTTGTTTGACGTGAAAGCCCTTTGTCATGCATGATGTGACAACATTTTTTGAAAATAACCTTTGATACTGCTGCGTTATCTAAATGCTAGCAAGAAGTTTCAATTTCCGTCCACAGCTTGGTTATTTATCTTCTCTAATATCTCGTAGGTGTTGGAAATTGCTGAAGTCAGGCAACCGGTTCAGAGTCACAACTTCTGCAATGATTGTAATCAGGCTTAATACATCATAACTAAACATAGTAGGTATCTGTAAGTGCCTTACCAAAAGACAACAATTCCTATCATGTTGATAAATGGTAAATCAATCTGTATATATTTCTGGGTGAATAAGCGCTGTCAAGTTAGATACCTCCTGAGTTTGTATCCTGTAAGCCTCTGTTCACGTTTTATTACTGACAGATGTTAGAGACTAAAGTCTGTTAAATCCACTTGTACGTGCTGTATAAGACTGAGGCCTGTTCATCATTTTTAAGAGCTTTCTGCTCTCGTTTTCTAAACGTGGTCCCTGCCTGTTGATTTCGTAAAGAACTGACAGGGGTATGGAGTTTTCATCTCTGAAGACATCTGCTCATGTAATCATAGATCATAGCTACTTACTGTATGCACTGTTCTCTGTCTCTCCGGTGGTACTCGGGAGGGTCGTGCTCTCGGTCTCGTCCCAGTGCTCCAGCGAGGGGCTCAGACTCTGGGCACGGGCGGAGCGAGCAGGGCTTCCAGCCTCCGTGCCCTCGCTGGGTGTCAAACTCATCTTATCTTGTTCATTTCTTTCATCCTGCACATCCGTCCCCCATGCACACCCCTCATCCTCTCCCTCAGAGCCCAGAGAGCACTCTGAAGAGAGAGAGAGAGAGAGTGAGAGAGAGAGAGAGAGAGAGAGAGAGAGAGAGAGAGAGAGAGAAAGCACATAAGATTATGTTTTTTTTTTACATATTATATTTTGATGACAAACCATGATGTTCATTATTTTTTTGTTCCTTATTATATGTTGTATTATGTATGTAATGAGAAATGCATGGTTGGTGTAATATAAAAAGTAATTCAGCTCCATCAAATAAATTAAATATTACAGGAATGTTTTAGATGGAACCCCCCCCCCCCCCCTTTTATTAAACTTATAAACCAATCAATTATTTAGCACCTAATCTTTGTGGCCACTAAGAATGTGAGACTTGGGGAGACTTGGTTTTTTTGTTTGTGAATAATTTTTGAGGTGAAGGTTAATATGTTTAATAGTCAGATATATTTAGTAGAATGAACTGTGAACATAGCATAGGAAGAATGTACAAAAAATACAATTAACAGCTATTTAAAAATTGTTTTAAAAAAAATCAATTGTAAAAAATGTTTTTTTTTTTTTTTTTGCAATTTAATTTTCTTTCTTTTTATGTTCCAGTTGAAGCCCCAGTAAAAAATAAATGACATAAAAATATCTACTAATTTAAGAATAAATCAGATGAGGAACAGGAAAAGCACTGAAAGGAGCAGAAGCTCAGGGTGCGTTTATATACTATTGTAGAAACTGTGCACCCACAATCTCACTTTTTTTTATAATAGTTTTTTTTAGGTGTTGCGTAGGATGGAAAAAAAAAACAAACAGAAAATGAATTAAAGGATTTTCTATGAATTTAAGGCGTGTGAAAAAGCAGAGGGAAAAGCAATCAGATAGATGAAATGAAACCAATCAGTCAGTCTGATTGCTTTTGAACATATTTATTAAAATATTTTCTTTTTATTTTCAGTTGAACTCCCATAAAGTATCCGTGGGAGAAACTTAACCCTGTATCAGCTGGTATTTCTGAAAATGAGACTGATGATCGAGCATGTTTACAAAAACAGCAGCCTTATCTCTCTGGCCTACGATTAGTCTAGAAATGACTTCTGCTCTGCATTTCAACGAATAATGAAAATTGAAAGCTTGAACGGCTAAACAAATATATATGCAGGAAAGATAAGCAACCAAATATGAGGCTTTTATCCATAAACGACAAAAAATAGTAATCACAAACATAAGAACAAGACTGTACACACTCCCTGATCTCTTTTAAGCTGTTTAGGATCCATAACTCTGAATCACGATCAATATGAAACGTTACATGCAATAGAATTCCTTTAGCCCCATGAGTCTATTAACCCAATGACTTCCTGTAGACAAACAGGAAAGCACATGTAGGTACACAAGCGACGCTGGAATTAATTCTGTGTATTCTTCTAATAAAGATTTGATGTGTTTTTTTTTAACCCTCTGTAATTTTTTGGTCTTTTGTATGTTTTAATCATAATATTAAGATACACTGTATATTCGGGCACACCAAGCATTAACTTATCAGTAATGACATGTGTGTGTGTATATGTGTGTGTATATATGTGTGTGTGTGCGTCTGGCTTCACTCCCGTCGATCTAATAAGTTGAAGTATCAACCTGTTGGCATCATGTGGCAGGAAGCTGCAGTTTCAGTTCGACTGTAATGGAAATAACAATGCAGTATTGACTGTTTGTGTGTGTGTGTTTGTGTGTGTGTATGAGAGAGAGAGAGAGAGAAAGAGAGAGAGAGGCATGCCAGGTAACGTTCCAGTGTTGCTCATCCATGAGTAATACACACTTGTGACCAGGTGAAACACACACCCACTCTTCATAATATCATCTTTTCGGTTATGACTATACAGAGCACAATAATGACCCCACCTCCCAACAAGCTTATGGTATGGACAAGGCCTGATGTTTGCATGCACATACCCACACCATGCACAACGTGACCTTTCATGGTATGACTGTGCAGAATACTGAACTCTACTGACTGAGCGTAAGACTAAAATGAGTCTTCATACTGGTACGCGCTCACATATCCACAAGCATGGTCACTTTAACAAATAATAATAAATCATACACTACCACTGTGCTGCTCTCAGTGGCACAGCCCAAGCGCAGGTCATGATTTCTGATGATGTCATTGGTTTAAGATGCTGATAAGAAACAATACAAACCAAAATGGAAGGTTTGCTGCAGATCTACTTGGATGAACTTGGCAATGCGTGCTGCTTCACGTTTGAATTATTTTCTGAAATGGCTTTTAAATGGAGAAATAATGTGTGTCCTAATTTGTCTTATGTGTCAGTTGTGAAGCAGAAGCCAGCGATTCTCATGCCTGTGTATGCAAAGCAGAGTCAGTTCTCACCAGCAGCACCTGAACCAGTCGAAGGTTCGATTTAATTTTGAGAGATTCCATGGATAGTTTCTTGTTTGTTCACTTTTTATTTTCAGTCGTATTGTGATGTGGATTTGTGGATGTTTATTTTTCTTCACATAGTCACATCTTAAGCTCATCACACACACCATTTGCACTTTGAATTCATTACGTGTTTTAACTGTATTTGCAATTATTTTATTTTAGCTGTTATGTAGATATATATTACAGTAGTTTGAATGTATTACAATGTAAGACTCGTCAGATTTTTTTAAAAATGTAAAACATTTATAAGCATCAGAAAAAAATGAAAGAATTCATGGGAATTAATACTTTATAATTAATTTCAAAATAAATCGAACCATAATGGCTCAGAAAGTGATATTTACTGATATAAAGTGATTATTGCTTGTGATACAGAGTGAATTTTCACACCTATTAAACATTCGTCCATGATTTCAGGACGAAAGGTGATGTGTAACATTACAAGGAGGACGGTGGAAAAAAAATGCTTCTTAGGATGTTCTGGACAATCTATTCTGGTAATGACGAGTCAGAGATTCATTGAATAATTTAAAAAAACGATATTTGGTAAAAAAAAAAATTAAACAACAACAAAAACAACAACAAAAGGTGTCAATGTGATGATAAAGAGCTTATTTTTAGCATGAGTTAAACAAAGCAGTATATTGTTCTGTATTCGATCCTGCTTCAGATACAGACTACAAAAATAAGAAAAGAAAAGTTATATATGTATATAGTTATATATGTATTTTTACACTGTATACCATCATTATAGTTGATGCAATTTCATAGATGTATATTTCTTTGTTTTCGTATCATAACACCGTATAGTCAGGAATATCCAATACCATGCTGTTATAACATATGTAGGAGTTTCTCAGCTTTCGTTTTTGCACACAAAGCCTGTCAGCACAATGTGAGACTGAAAACTAAATTGAAATTATCTGAAATGCCAGTGTTATGTAAAAAGTGACAGAAAAAAAAAAGAAAAGAAAATGCATCCAAATTATTCTGGAGTGTTTTGCGGTACACAATTGTACAGTGTGAAAGTTTTATCTGTACAGTAGAAGCCACATTAAGACTTAAAGCAATATGTCAGATTAATCCGTTTTTATATGTCTCAAGCAATTTTATAAACATTTAGCACCACTGTTTTATTTTTACTTTTTTTTTTTTTTTTTGCTGAGGTTTCAGAATCAGCTACACTGGTAATCCAGACGGTACTTCACTAATGAACATCACACAGGCTGCCCGAACAGATCAAGGCACAAATACAAATACTGATCAAAATGTCTGTTTTACCTTCTGTAGCAGAGGTAAAGGCCCGTTCATGCATAAATCCACTGCGATAACTTTATTCCAGATGGGGCTAAAAACTAATATTCAACCTCTACATTACATAAAATGTAAAAAAAAAAACGCTTGAGAAATTATCAGATGCCGCTATTTTCAAACTCTGACAATGAGTCACACACACGCCACATCACAGCTACAACACTCCCTACACCTCTCCTACATACTATCTCTCAGATGCACACACAGACACACACATGCATGCGCACACACACACACACACACACACACACACACACACACACACACACACACACACACACACACACATATATGCATATGCATAGACACATATAAACACAGCAAAATCTTGCTCATTCCTTAGTCATACTCAGAGGACCGGTACACAAAAAAATACACCATATGTAGATAAGATTAGGTTCAAAAACACAAAGCAAAAGCAACATGCAACAGTAAAGGTGGACTGTTTAAATGAGTGTCACACTGTCGGTGTTGTTGTTGTTAAGAAGAGGAAAATCTGCTCCCTCAGCTAAAAATCATTTGCCACATTGACTGCAAGCTCACTTTCAAAGTGTGTCATGGTGGGTAGCGGGTGACGCTGAATAGCACATGCGGCATTACGAGCTCTTATAAAGGGCTTAAGGTGAGATATGTGCGAGTTCGCTAGCATGCGTTCAACACCTTAAATTACGAACAAAGAATGGCTAATGCTTGCTTATTTGGATAGGCTTCAGACTAATTGAAAGTTACAACTATTCCTCTGAACTAACACTCACACCAGTGGAGTTGTACTTTTTTTTTTTCGCTTCGTGCTTGCAGATGCTCTGGTTTTTATTACAGCGACAGGGAAAAACTCTTCGAGTTAATTTGGAGTAATAAATGTGGATATCGTGTTTATATACAGAGACAGATCTGTGTTTATAAACCTCGTGAGTGTGTGTTTGCGTGTGCGTCTGTGGACGTGGCCATGCTTTAAGACGTGCTTGTATTGTATGTGTGAACGCATCAAATAAATCTTTCGTTTAAAAAAACAAAACAAAAAAAAAACATAGGTGCTTAGACTCATTTGCATGCATACTCATAAGCAATCCGCCTACACATGCTTGTCCTTACCTCATTCTTGTAATAATTTTGGTATGCATGGACACTCTTACCCGCTATGCCAGAACACAGACTGGCTTCACTGCTCTTTAGTTTATTATGCACTTACCCAGACCTTATTACAAGCAGACATCTCTTCTCTCTTATACTGTAAGTGCAGTAAACTCATTTCACTTACTATTATGCAACTACAAGGGACATTCAAGTCAAACCGGGACTTTTGCTTGTGCAGAATAACAGAACACAGTTATGAGAGTAAAAAATCCCTTTATTTCTCTACATAATCCCCTGCTACACTTAAAATAAGATACACCTTTATTCGTCCCACAGTGGGGAAATTTCTAATAACTAATAATTCATTAGTGCTTAGATATCATCAGGTAGAACGTTTTCTCAGTACATCGGACTGCCTGCATCACATCTGAATCGCTGGCCTCCCAGGAACTCCCAAACATGTGGAGCGAGGTCGGGACGTAAGGACGATGTGGCAAAACCTCCCAGCCGAGTTCCTATAACGTGTAACGAGTCTTCAAAGCACTTATGTAAGTCTCCCTGGATAAGCGCAACTGCCAAATGCTGTAAATGTAAAGCAATGTGTTCATGAATAATTGTGTTCCCACAGACAGATGCTTCTCTTCTGCCAGTTGGCGAGAAGTTATCCATCAATTTTCAAGGATCAGGCCATCGACTCGCTAAAATGTTCGCGGGAACAACTGAAGTGGGCTCTGAGCCTCGGTGGCCAGAATCATCACTCATAGACGTATGGCCTTCTTTAAAACGTTTGCACCATCAAATGTTTCACTGCGGCTAAGAGGTCGATCATCGCACTGTGATTGAAGTCTTCTATTGGTTTCACCCCTTTATTCATGAGAATTTTCACGAGTCCCGTTTTGACTTGAACACCCCTAAAACTATTTGCTTTCGTCTTATGGAATTGTGTTCCATCGTACTTATCAAAGCTTTGCTTCTCCATGCGTTTTCGAATGCTTAGTATCATGTCGAGTTGTTCATTTTTATTAACGCTGCATTCAAGTAGACTCGATCAGATTTTGATGAAATGGGTTCAGGGCCCAGGGTCTCGTAAGACCGTGGGTAGTGAATGGTAGTGTAATAGTATCCAAGTAAATAAAAACGCATAACATTGTGGACGCCATCTTCATACTGTATGTCACAGTCCCCCTAAATGGCTGATGCAACGAATTAGACCTAAACCGGAGTAAAACCTACTATTCTGAATAAAATTCTTGTGCTACGAAGTGTGAATACGGCTTTTCTCAGCAGTCAGATTGAACTGATTATCCTGGTGTGACATGCGAGTCACTGTGTACTGATGCATGACAGGGTTCGCCCCTCTGAGCCCGTCCCACAATCGAGTGCGTTCGCGAAAAAGACGGGAAGAAGACAAGATTTCTGAGAAGGACCGAAAGGGGGAGGAAAGTGCTGACATGGAGAGGGCGATCTGTAGTAGTGTGTGAGAATGTGTGACACTGTGACAGACCCTTGACTCAGATCATTCTAGAGCAAATATTCGAGCAGCACAGGAGAGAGGTGTGTGGGGAAATTCCCAAGAGCAGGGTGACAAAGCCTTTTATATGACTGCACCCACACCACCACCGTGTGTGTAGCTATCAAACCCTACACAGCAGCTTGTCCTTCTAACAACATCTACAGCAAAGGTTCATACTACTACTACTAATACTACTACTGTACTACTACCATGACGACTACTACTAATAATAATGAAAATAATACTTTTACACATCAGCCTTGCAGGCAAAATTCTACAAACATGCTCTCTTCTCACTCCTCAGTTCCTGAGCATTGTACACAGCTCCTGTGCCGCCAGACATAAAGTCACACACATGCATAAGAAGTTCTGAAGAAAGTGTTAGAGAGACACGCGATGGGTAACCTGTGTAAAAGTTTAGCGGAAATTATTCTCATCTGATAAAAGAGAAAAGGCTAGATAGAGAGATACAGAAAACGCAAGAGAGACAGAGTGAAACGTGTGACAGTGTACCTGTGTATACAGCAAGTGGAAAATACACACATCTGATACTATACTTGGGTACAGGATGATATCATGCATGTACCTGTACCATATAGATTAGCATGTGTGTGTGTGTGTGTGTGTGTGTGTGTGTGTGTGTGTGTGTGTGTGTGCATATTTGTGTGTGCGTGCATGCGTGTGCACGTGTGTGTGCATGTGTGTGTGAGTGTGTGTGTGTACTCTCTAGAGACAACCACACCTTAATTTTCACATCTCCATCTCAGTGGTTTTGTAAAAGGCATCTATTAACTGGCTACTTTTCTGTGTACAATGGAGGTGTCACTGGCCACTATAACCTATTTCTGACTCATGTGTCATTAAAGCTAGGTGGAAATCACACTTCTGTTGTGTCTGTGTCTGTGTAAATTTGTGCACATGTGGATGTGCATGTCTTTGTAGATATGGTTTCGTGTCGAATGCAGAACGTTTTTAATCCCACACATGTACTGTACCGCTCTCTGAATCCGAGTAACTCCTTTTTATCTTTCTCTTGTTACAGATTTCATTAGTTCTCTCTCTCTCTCTCTCTCTCGCTCTCTGTCCATCCTTTTCCTCTGACTTGCACCGCACCATAAATTCCATCCCTTCCCCCCCCCCAAAAAAATTTGTTTTCTTCTTTCTTTTTTTCCCCCCTCTTTATTTCTTTCTTTTCTCTTTCTTCCCCTCCCAACATAAGAAAATGTTTGCGACCTCTTCGGAGTTATCTGATGTGGTTCCTTATTTTGTGCATTTGCACAAACCACACAATCGTGGTTCGTGATTATTAAAACATTCTCAGAGCTTGGAGCAAACGCACACGAAAAAAAAAAAGGTTTGAAGTTTTAATAGGAGGGGGTCTGAAATAAAAGTGCCTCTTTGAGCTTAACAGCTCTATAATGTGCGAGTTCGTTAGTTCGACTTGACTTGCACTTGCTGAGAAATTAGTTTTTGGGTTTCTCAAATATGCCTGGTATCCGTAGCAGTAGGACGGTTTCTTCTTTTTATGGACTCATGTGGCATTTCTGAATCGACTCAGTAAACCTTACCATGCTGATGCGACTCTGATGTGGCATCAGGTACTACCCTAACCATTTAATAGCATAATCATGAAAGGCCTGGTTTCAGTATCTGGTGTGCTGTTGCTTTGGAGTCATAGAGCTAACAAATGGCCATTTCTTAGCACCACCTTGTGACGTGATCAGGAAGTAC
>JAAGKR010005850.1:0-47638 GCA_011419295.1 Clarias macrocephalus
TCCTCCCCATCACTAGGGGCTCCCACATTAAGGCCATTTAGTCAGGAGGGCTGAAGAATATCACGTGTTTCCTCCAAACCACATAACTCCACTGACTGCATCTTTTCAAACTGCTTCACACATTTTTTACATGATGTTTTGCATGTGACCTTTAAGCCCCGATAGGGAATCATATATTCAAGAGTGTGCTTAATATCTATTTCATGCTCAGGTTCTGATATTAATAATTTTGCTCACATCATCTATATGAACTAGTTACTACCATAAATATAAATGTATATGTGGCAAGTCAAAATTTCAAGGCCGCACAAATAGCTAATTTACAGACTTTCACACACATTTACACACACATACATTTGTTTTATGCTTACAAAATTTCAGCATCATCAAATTTAGTATATGAAGACTTAATATATAAAATATAAAATAAGGAGTATGATGCTCAACACTGCAGCTTTTGTGGTTTCCATGACTGGATCCTAACATTAGTTCCCTAGCCCCTTCAATTTATTGGCACATATACACAAACACTTCAATGCACACTCATGGCTGCTAGGCAACATCTCCTCAGTGGAGGACAAAAGCTCCCTCATTGTTCCACAGGAGCATCTGTCTCAAGTATTTTCCTTCTGCTTGTGTGTGTGAGAGAGAGAAAGAGGTAAACGGAGAGCGAGAGAATGTGTATGTTAAAAAGAATACATAGAATGTTGTTTCTATATAGAAATGTTTCCACTCATTTATCAGTTCATTCAGTCTGTTCTCTCATACTCAGGGTTAATGTACTTAAACATATCCTTGGTCCTCAAGGAGACAGTGTGCATTAAATCTAACACTCATAAGTTATAGCTCATGCTTCAGAACAGGGTTTTTTAAATACATTTTTTATAGGTTTCAAATTGCAAAACTTTCTTTTCGACATGCACACCACTGCAACACATCTTACAGCTATGCAGGATCTGGAAAACCTACCTTGAATTTCCATGTTTGATAACTTTTAGCATTATAATTTTTATACACTGTATTTAAAAGCACAATCTTATTTCTTTAATTGGCTGATGTAAGTTTGTTGAAATATTTGGTTATGATATCTTTTGGAAAATTGACTAACAAATTAATGTGGAAAAATTCACTAAAATGTTTTTTTGACATACTTTATTTTCATGTATACTGTAAGTACAGTATCTATCCTTCTATCTAGTAGAAAGTTTGGACAAACCTTCCTTTATTTATTGAGTTACACATTTTTATTAATATTGAAAACGCTGAAATTATAACAGAACAGATAAGGAACTATGTAGTCAGCTAAAATGTGTTTTATAACCCACAATATGTATTTAAATTTAAGTGGTGGCACAGTGGCTTAGATCTTAGCACTGTCACCTTGCACCTCCAGGGTCCGGGTTCAATTCCCATCTCGGGGTCTGTGGGCATAGAGTTTGTATGTTCTCCCCGTGCCTGGTGGGTTTCCTCCGGTTACTCCGGTTTCCTCCTACAGTGTAAAAACATGCAAATTTTTCCCAAATTGCCCGTAGTATGTGAATGAGCGTGTGTGTGTGTGTGCCCTACGATGGACTCGCACCCGATCCAGGGTGTCCCCCGCCTCATGCCATATGTGTCCTACGATAAAATCCAGGCCACCCACGAGTGAGGTGAGTGAGTGAGTGAGTCATCTTTGCCAGCTTTGATGATAGCTTAGTCACCCAGAGTGATTTTCCACCAATCTTGAGTACTAGCAACTCATCCCAAACCATCTCAGTTGGATTTAGATTGGGTGATTGTGGCAACCAAGTGATCTGAACAAGCACTCTATCACTTTCCTTCTTGGACAAATAACTCTTACATAACCCAGTGGTGTGTTTAAGGTCATTGTCCTGTTAGAAAACAAATGATGGTCAAATTACTGTAGGTGCAAACCAGATACTGTAGGAGGATATGTCGCTGCAAAATGCTGTGGTAGCAATACTGGTAAAATGTGCCTTACCTTTGACTAAATCACCAAAATTGTCACCAGCAAAGAATGCTTACACCGTCATACATCCTTGACAGCACATTCAGGAATCACCTGGTCACCATTGATACGTCTAGCAAATAACATGCCGGTTAGAACCCAAAATCTCAAATTTGGACTCATCAGACGAAAGGACAGGTTTCCACTGATCTAATGTTCATTTCTTGCGTTTCATATGCCAAACAATACTCTTCTGTTTGTTGTTTTGATGCATACACGCAACTATATTAGAGAAGCTTAAAACCTTATTTTTCTCTTTGTCCCAAACCACAATCTAGCAAGTAGTTTATTTTTTTATTATTCTCTGTCCGTTTGAAGCCTTTTCTTTACTCTCAAAAACTTAAACCATTTCCTTTTTCTTTAACCCTGCTTTCACCCAAACCTGGTAAGTTACCTTAAAGGTCACTTATTGACTAATTCAAAAGATTGACAATTCTCTAGACCATTTACAGCACTTTTTTAAAAAAAGGAAAATGATATATTCCACAAACATTTTAAACAAGATATTTCACAACCTATTATTTTTCTTTTAACAGGTTTACATTGCTTTGTATATTGTCAACACAGTATCTCAAGGTAAACATTTGTCACCATCAGTGCATGTCAGACATTGTGAACAAACAGTATGCAAGTACTAAACCAGGGCACTACATTTATTTAACTGATCCCAGACATGAACACTCCACACATTTGGACCATTAAAGGAGTCCTGGGAGGCCAGCATTTCAGATATGTAGAAGGCAGTCTGATCATGGCTCCAGTATACTGAGAAAATCTTTTCTGCCAATGAAACACTGGGATAAATGCATTAGTGTAGCAGGGGGTTACATAGAGAAATAAAGATAGTTTTTATCCTATAACTGTGTTTTTTTATTATTCCAATAAAATACCATACACATATGAACAACAACTTATAACTTATCATGCCATTATTAAAAACAAAGGAAGCAAAAAAGAAAAGAAAAAAATACCAAAAAGATTTCCTGATGCTTTATCACACAGATAAAAGATTAACCTAGCAACTGATAGCTTCCACTCTGATGATTATTTTCATATAAAGGGATGCTGTGGTGAACTTGTGGTGCACCTTATGCAAAAGAGAAAGAAGAAGGTGAAAAATTAATGAAAAAAAGTAATAATTATGCTAATTTGATATTAAAAATTATTTGTTATATTGAGGTGCCCTGCAATGGATTGGCACCCTGAAGAAGTATGGTGAGGGACAGAATCTAAGTTGCTTGAAGTCCACTGTGAATCATCCACAGGATTTTAACAAGATTTAGAATGCCATGTTATCTGCTGGTGTTGGTTCCACTGTGCTTTATCAAGCCCAAAGTCAATACAGATGTACACCAATGGATTTTAGATCCTATTATTCTTCTGTCTGGTGACAAGCTTCTGATTTCATTTTTAGGAGGATTTTGCACCTACCCACAGTGCAAAAAATCCACCACTATGGTTTGCTGACCATAATATTACTGTGCTTGATTGGCTAGCTAAGTCACCTCCCTGCTGAAAAATCCAGCATAGACCAGCGTGATTTATATGCTGGTCTATGCTGGTTAATACTGGTAAGTGCTGGTCGGATGCTGGTTTAGCTGGTGAACCTGCATAACTGATGGAAGACCAGCATATCTACGCGGATGAAACCTTACCACCAGCATTGGTTTGCTGGTTAGTGCTGGTCTGGTGCTGGTTTAGCTGGTGAACCAGCATAACTGCTGGAAGACTAGCATGTTTGCTGAAAAATCCAGCATAGGCCAGCATGATTTATATGCTTGACCAGCAATTATACCAGCAGGGTTACCAGCATACCAGCACCAGCACCATGGGGTCAGCTGTTTAGGCGGTGGGACCATTTGCATTTTTTATGATAACTGTCAAAATAACTTAAAATGTTCCATAATTTTACATATGTGTAATGCATCGATTTATGTCTTTATTTGTTAATGTACACTCACATATTAATAAAACAATTAATACAAAATTAATACAATTGTGCTTTTGTAAAATAAAGAAAATAAACAGGGTGTGCTTTTTGCTATCTCAGTCTCCCCGAAAATCTTTTTGGAACGCGTCACTAAAATGAACTAACATGAGCACACACATATCGATATATCTATATATCTATACATATATATCTATAGAAAGCTTAAATTGTCTACTTTTAAATGTAGCAAGCTTAATCAAAAATAAATATTCTCAGTTTATGTAATACCTATGAATCTAAGGAGAGATATCATTCACTGATAATGACCTGAGACAGGACACGCTCACAGGGAAACAGTCAGGGTAATCTACATACAAGGACACGTCCCCAAACACATGCACGCAGGCGCGCACACACACACAGTAGATCCAATAAGCTTCCTGCACGTGTGATCGATGTTAGGCACTGTACAGGTTTCTGAAGCTCTACAGAATGTTCTGGACAGTGGGAGGAGTTTAGATTTACCTCAGAACAACAATGAGACTCCAACAGAGAACGAAGGAGTATAATACAGCAAGCTTTTATCATGGGTAAGTTTTTAAATCTTATATAATCCTTATTCTGATAATATAAAACTAATATTAATTGATTTTTCTCATTTTCTCACAAGCTTTTGCAGTTTATGTGAAACATTGTTATTTAATGTCACTTACATGGTTTGGTTAGCATGTAGATAACACTGCTAAATTATGCTAACATACTGCCTTATGTAGCTTAGCACAAACAAAGCTAATGCCTTACAGTATGTAGATTACAGATGGTTGTCAGTATCAGCTGTGGTGTAAATGTTTATAATATATTCACCCCGTTTTGGGTAGATTCATGTTATGGTAGCTATTTGGTTCAGTTTTTGGGTAGCTTAGCACAAACACTTTAGCTCCTGTTGCCTAAACATTGCAAATATTTGTGTTGTCTTTATGCATGGTCAATAGTTATTGATGATTATTGACAGTAATTTTATTATCATCATGCTTATGTTTCTTTTTCCTTTTTTATAAACCGCTGTGACCATGAAAATTATCAGCCACCTGTTTTGTAGAGACCAAATGCAAATAACCAGGCAAGATACAGACGGACCATCACTATGTCATGGGAACCTCGACCACGACTGGGGTCTGGATTCGGGACGGATCTCTTGTATTTTTTTAAGCGGTTGCCCACACGATAAGGCTTCACCTGTGACTGCATACAACCAGCACATGGACTGACCTCAGATGCCAGGAATGTTACCACTGCTGGTCACAGGGTCTGTGTGAATTGCAAATCAGTTTATGGTAAGCAGCAAAAAACACCATGGAAATGCCAGGAATGCAATGTTCACTTGTGTCTTGAGTTAAACAAGAACTGCTTATTGAGAGAGGCACAAAGATGTATGACTGTGTATTGGGTGTAAGAGTGGGCTTTTACAAACCTAACACCCTTTCTTCCTAGTGCACTGTTCCTGTTCCCACTGTTTTACCCTGAATGTCTGTTTGCATGGTCATATTTACAGTATGCCAGAAATGTGCCTTCTATGTATAAGATCATCTGTGTCCCTCCTCCCTCAATCCTGGACATTTACTTTGCACTAGGTGAAAGAGGTGACATTTATATGTTTATAAGCAAGGTTACATTTATATGTTTATAAGTAAAAAAATACACAAATGTCAGGACATGTCAGAACTACTTAAGGGCTCATAAACCTGCACACCCCTAAATAAAGTGTGAGGGCCAAGCTCACTCATTTACACTCCTGTGGTGTGAAAGTAATTGTGTGAAAGTGTCCCTGAGAGGTTGGTCTCACGTTTTGTTTTTTGTTATTATTTTTTATCAAAACTTATTTGCTGTTCATTGTTAAATTATCATATTGTTACAGATGTGGATACTGTATATATTGTTACATATTACACATGTTAATATTGTTTGTGTTGGCCAATAAAGCTGATTACAGTAAAAGTAAAATTACAGATTTTAAAATCTACTTGAAAAAGCACTTGAAGTACACAAAAAACTACTCAATACGTACAAAAAACTACTCATAATAGTGTTTGTATTCATGGCTTCTCTTTTCTTATGAATCCTTATTAATTCTTATGAATGTTAGGATTTGTTTAAAATATTACAGCCATCAGGTTGATATTTTCAGATGTGTCTTTTAGCAATCTTGGCATTTTCTACAGACGACACCTTGAATTATTACACATTTCAATGCTGACTCAAGGTTTGTTCCTGGTGCAGTACAACTGTATTTTAGCAGGGGTTAATGGTTGTGTGTGATTTAAGAGAGAGAGAGAGAGAGAGAGAGAGAGAGAGAGAGAGAGAGAGAGAGAGAGCAAGCAATAGATGACACCTGCAATTAGAATTCACTGTACTACTGAAATCAACCTGAAGTCCATTTTATGAAAGGCACAGTTTCATCTGCACAGACAAATCTTAGAAAGTAAAGAGCTCAAGCAGAAACTTTACCACTGTACCACTAAAGACAAATGAATAAGATCCAAAGTAACATGTTAGTGTACTCGCATTACTTTTTTGATGTAACGAGTAATCTAGCACATTAGGTCTGCCATTCAAGTACTCAGTTACTTAGTTACTTAATCCGTTATTCAGACAATTTATGTAATCCGTAAGGGTAGTGCATATTGGCTTTTTTTGTTTAGAGATAGCCAAGAAGCAATTGAGGCTGATAGAAAGTGAAGCAAATTTATCTGACATGCCTGAGCATAGATTAGAGGTACAGTTCATGGTATGGATCACTCGATCCAGAATGCAACACAAAAGCTCCAAATAAATTATTAAAAACAACAACAATTAGCTTATATAATTCATGAATGAATACTTATATACAATCCTGTATTCAAAATAAAATGCATAATCACTGAAAGGATTAACTTGGGATATAAAAAAAAAAAAACATGCCAAAATTTTGTTAAAGAGATACTTTATCCTAAATATGGTAGATTCACTTAATATTGTAAGCTTTGTCAGAAGAATTCATCACTAATAATAAGTAATTTTTTTGCACAAGAAGCATTCCACTTGGACGTTTAACAATATGCATCAATACATGTCCCAGATATTATAAGAACTGTTAATTGCACTAGTTAGAATGGGTGAAAGTAGGTTGGTATGGTCCACAGTCCTGAGGAGAGAGCAGCTACCTACCAAAACCCACATTTAAAATGAGTCATGGGTACACGTTTTGCAAAAAGGAAACTACTTGATGTGTGTGTGAAACATGTGATTGTTTAACCGAACACACTAGCTTTCCATTTATACCTATTTGGGATTAAACTTTACATTAGTGTAGCTGTTATTCTAAAGCGGAATAAGCGAAAATATGAAGGGAAGTAAGATTTACAAGACTGTCCAGCACCTCCATAGTAAATTCTTCTCACCTTTAGGCTACATAGTTATGGTTTAGAATTTAAAACTACTTTTATTCTGTTAATTACACCAGCTGTGATTTGCCTGCTCGTCGTTGGTTACTTCCGCCATTCACGGAACAATATGCCTATTACCACATCACAGTTGTGCTGCTATTCAACACAACAGCACTCTCTCTCGTGTGTTATTGTAAGGTTAACTTGTTTACACATACATAACCTATATATTTCATGTCATACATGAATGAAAGAAGTATGAACGAATGATTCATTCTATTTCCATTGTGATCTCTGGGCAAAAGCAGTCCTATTGTTTTGAAGATTCAGATTCTCCCATCTCAATCTATTCTCCCTGATATTACTAAGAAGTAAATTTTTGGAATGAATGTTTTTTATGTTTTATTTCCTTTTATTTATCTTTATTTTCTAACTTCTTTTCATCTACATGTTTCAATTCAGCCATGCCTCAATGCAGCACAACAGCCGAGTTAGGATACATTGCCATAGCAACACCAGCAAGCAAATTCCTTGTCTAATTATTATTGTCTGGTATAAAATTCCTAATTCACAAAGTCTGAAAACTATTTAGGATTTACAATATTTACCACATCTTTTAGATGCTGCTCTGTTCTCTGCTTTGAAAGGTCTAAACCCATAACTCACCCATAAGCATTTGCTTCTTCTCTAAGCTGTGCATGAGTGTAAATGTGTGTCTGTGCACATAGTGCAAGTACATGTCATCTGTAGTGCACTCTGTCAAGAGATATAAGCACAAAATAGTTTTTACTTGGATTTTTCTTATGTATGAGGCCTTTCTTGCGATTTCATTGTTCTTGTTAAAGTCTTGTTAGAGCCTATGACTTGATCAGAGTCTCTACCCATTTTAATTAATGATCCACCCTCATAGTTTAGTTAAAGCTTTTCATTTATTTCAGAGGTTATCTTAGGTGGGCACTCATATTTATTTCCTCTCTCCCCTGTTGGTTTATAACCTTTAACTATATTGCTGGACAAATAGCTTTATGAGTTTGTATTCGTGATTGGGCTAATCAAATAATTAAGGAATCATACTGAATATTCCCTAAGCTGAGATAATTTCCCTACAGCACACACCCAATTAGAAAGTGCTCATCATTCATATCACTTGTTGTTACAGTAGGCTTGTAAAAGAAATATTTAATTACCAGTGTCCTAACTAGTGTTGAAGTAAATGCCTTTTTGCATCCAAGGTTCCTTATATTAATTCATTTATGAGCATTATGAAAATTATGCAAATCCCAACATGACATGTCCCGTCATGTGTCAGGAACAACCATTGGATTGTGATTTTGGTGTTTTGATATTGTAAGGTTTTATAATATTGTAAGACATTGCAATCTAATCAGTTCAGATTCCTGTGCCCTGAGAACAGACCCCTCACTGTGCTTCCTTACGCCTTCTGTGGTAACACCTTCTATATTCTGTACCCAGGCGAGTATACATCCAAATGGCTCTTGTCTGCTAGAACCCTTTTGTTTAATCAGGAGAATGCAAATGTATTTCCTGTCTCCTGTCTGTCTCCGGGTCTCTCTATGACTGACATGTGAACCACTGGTTCTTTTGATGTTCAGGACGTAGCACCGTTTAAATGTGCTCTCCTTGCTGAGAAAAAACAGAGATTTTCAGACATCATGCCTGTGTGTGTGTGTGTGTGTGTGTGTGTGTGTGTGTGTGTGTGTGTGTGTGTGTGTGTGTGTGTGTGTGTGTGTTTGTCTCTCGCGGTCAATCGGGCCTGGGCCCGTAAGTGTATCAAGGTGCAGCGGACACAACAAGTAAACTCTTCTTCCCTTAGCTTAAAACTTAGCTTGGACACACTTCTTCTTCATTTTAAACCTAACAATTTGGGGGCTCGATCCGGTCTTCCCTCTCAGAGGAAAAAGTAAGTGTTTATTTTGCTCTTTCAGATTTTTTTCCTCAGTCAGGGAAGATTTTTTTCTCCTGAGATTTGGTTAAAAAGGAAAGAAAGTTTAATTCACGTTATGTTTTCTAAATAAGTTTTGTTCACCATTATTAATTGTAATCGTGTTGTCGAAGAGGTTTTGTTTTCCGCAAGTTTTATAAAGCTTTCGTCATGTTTAAAGAAACATCCGCTGTGAGTTAAAAAGCTTTGTTGTGGTGTCAGTTCCGCTATGTTTTATAAGACTGTTGTTAATTTTTTAACTAAATTAGTTCTGCGTCTCCAATCGTGCTTTAAATAACTCGTTAATTCATTTGGTAAAAAGAACTGAAATAGTTATGATTGTTGCAAGTGTTTATGACAAGCATGCAAACTACGCTGTTCCCTTTCAAAAGCTACACTCGATGCTGCGTGAAAACGTTATGGGAACATCTTTTTGTTGTCCGGTTGTGAAGCCTGTGCATGTCAAAACCGCAGAATACCTCGGCTTATAACCTCTGCCAGGCATGACGTCACCGAATAAGGTGCACCTGCAGGTTATAAATAGGAGTGAACCGGAAACATCCTCAGATCTTTTTGTCTTCAGGACCGCTTTGTGTTTGCGTGTGCATGTGCAAGCCATAACGAAAGCAAAAATAAAAAGGAAAATAACAGCATTAACTCACCAATATGGCGGAGTTGCTTAAGAGATGCGTGCCTCCGTGCGATAGATCTCTTTCGGAGGGCGATCTTCATGAATTTTGTCGAGTGCTTGGGGGAAGAGTACTGTGAGTACTGTGATCTTCTCCCTATTAAGGTGCTTCACACGCGGCTCACTTTCTTTAAAGAGAAACCGTGAGCCGTGGCGCATTCCAGGGGCTCGCGTGCTGATCTGGCAGATGCGCACGAGACGGAATTTCCAATTTCTCTCTCACTCTCTCCGGATCAGGAAGTTTTAGCTTTGCTTCGCAAGTGCGCTCCGGCGCTTCTTGTGAAGGAGCGGAAGAATCCTCCTCTCTCGCTTCCATGGAAGTAGCCTTCTGCACATGAGAGCGTTTCAGCTGTGGCTAAGAGCCAGGAGGTTTCATTCAAGGGCCAACCCCTAGAGGCTAATAAGGGTTACTCTAGGTCCGTCTTGTCGTCGCAAGACGCTAACGACAGACGCTTCCCTCACTGGCTGGGGTGCGGTCTTGGATGGCCGTCCAGCACAAGGGAGCTGGAGAGGTCATCTTCTCGCGTGGCACATCAATTGCCTCGAAATGATGGCTCTGTTTCTGGCCCTGAAACACTTCATGTCCTAGTGCGGGTGGACAGCACTGTGGTAGTCTCGTACATAAATCGCTAGGGTGAACTGCGCTCGCGCCGCTTGAACAGGTTCTGCTTTGGGCACAGGACAAGTTCCTGTCTCTCAGGGCGATTTACATTCCAGGGCATATGAATGTAGGAGCAGACTTGCTATCCAGACAAGCTGTAAAACATGGGGAATGGAAACTCCACCCCGAAGTAGTCAGTCAAATCTGGGAAAGATTTTACGTAGCAGAGGTGGACCTCTTTGCCTCACAAGCGGCAGCACAATGCCCCCTTTACTACTCTCTGACTCCTCCAGCTCCCCTGGGTCTGGACGCACTGGCCCACACGTGGCCCAGATTACGCCTTTATGCGTTTCCACCTATAGTTCTGCTCCCAGGAGTCCTGGCAAGGGTCCGTCAACAGGGTTTGCGCATCTTATTGATTGTGTGGTTCTCGGATCTAATACCTCTCCTCGACGGCTCACCCTGGCTGATTCCAGTGAGGAGGGATCTTCTGTCTCAGGTGCAGGGGACAATACTTCTTCCCCGGCCCGAGCATTGGAACCTTCATGTTTGGCCCCTGAACGGGACCAACTAAGACATGCTGGGCTTTCAGCCAGCATAATTGAAACCATTTTAAGTGCCAGTGCTTCCTCCACTAGAAGAACTTATGCCCTCAAATGGAGTGTATTTGAAAATTGGTGCATGGCAAGACATGTAGACCAGATTGTTTCAGTGCTGGAGTTTCTGCAAGAAAAGTTGTCCTCTGGCTTATGCCCTGGTACTCTCAGAACGTACGTAGCCGCTATTTCGGCTTGTCACACTCTCAATGATGGGGTTTCTGTGGGAAAGCACCATTTAGTTGCCCGTTTTATTCGTGGAGCTAAACGGTTGAAGCCGCCCACTAGAGTGATGGTCCCTTCATGGGACTTAGCTATCGTACTCGAAGGCCTGGCTGACACCCCTTTCGAACCACTAGAGTCAGCGCCTGTCAGGCTTCTGTCTCTTAAGATGGTTTTTCTTATGGCTATTACTTCTTTGAAGAGGATTGGGGATCTGCAGGCTCCCCATCCTGCCTAGACTTTGCCCTTGGGCTAGTCAAAGCTATTCTGCATCCTCACCCAAACTATCTTCCCAAGGTTCCATTCTCGACCATGGTCACACTTCGCCTCTGGGAATCAGGGCTCACTCAACCAGGGGGATTGCCTCATCGATTGCCTTGGCAAGAGGCGTCCCCCTGCAGCAGATGTGTGATGCGGCGGGCTGGTCCTCTCCACACACGTTTGTTGGATTTTATAGTCTGGATATCAATGCTACTCCGGGTTCGCGGATCCTTGAGTCAGCATCCCAGAGCTAGGTCTGAGACCTCCTCGGCTAGTGCGCACACGCTACACAACCTGGGGGTCCAGACACTTGCAGTGCGGTGGCGTTGATATTCTCGTTCCCATAGCGTTTTCACGCAGCGTCTCAGGGTTGAAAGGTAGCGTCTCAGGGTTACTTGGCTGTAACCCTGTTCCCTGATAAAGCGGGAATGTTTCTGATTCACTCCTATTTATAACGTGCAGGTGCACCTTATTCGGTGATGTCATGCCTGGCAGAGGTTATAAGCCGAGGTATTCGGCGGTTTTGACATGCACAGGCTTCACAACCGGACAACAAAGAGATGTTCCCATAGCGTTTTCACACAGCATCTCGTTCCCGCTTAATCAGGGAACAGGGTTACAGCCAAGTAACCCGAGACGTTATTTACAACAGCGCTTTACTTCGTGAAATAGAAACATAACGCTTCTGTCGCTAACTAACTACGTCATCAACCCACGTCCACGGTTGCTATAGGTTACTCGACGCAGGCGCTGACCCGCTGTCTGCGTGCTTTAACTGAGTGTGCTGTAACGTGGTCAGAATGCCAAAATGGGCAAAATTACATTCAGATGTTCTGTTGTTTTTCATTAAAATATGTCAGTTTTGCCTGACAGTTTTTTTTTCGCAACTACAGCTACGATCCCACTAATGTGTGGAGAGTTAAGGTGAGTATGATCATGATACGCCTGGTTATCGTTATATTTTAATAATGCGCTAAAGTCTTATGTCATTAAAACGCTAAATGAATAAATAATTAAATAAATAAACATATAAATGATTACAAAGTTCTTTAATTAAGTTGTGTTAATAAATTTTAGTTCCTTTGTGTAGGAAACAACAAAAAATTTTATTCCTTCTGAAATTTAAAGGGGGGGGGTGTAGTGAATGCATTCACAGTTATGCATAATTCAGTGTAATTTGTTATTTAGGGAAGTATTTCTGTAATTTAGTGAGGCATTCGAAGCGTGCATTTGGTGTATAAGCTGGCCCTGGCGCGTGGTTAGGAAATAAATAAATTAACTGATTATAATAACCATATTCCATAGAGTGTTCTTTGGAACAGGGAGCGGCGGTTATACACTTTACAGTTATACACTTTATACACGTTATACACTTTGCAGTTATACACTTTACAAGTAAACTCTTCTTCTCTTAGCTTAAAACTTAGCTCGGACACACTTCTTCATTTTAAACTGATATTTAAACCGATATCTTCATTTTAAACAGACATTTGATTGGGTATTTTGGTTTTGACTTTTTGCCTCCAATTGACTTAGACTATTGCTTTGCCCCTTTGGTTTGGTTGCTTGGCTCTTTGTATATATTTGTAGATCATTTCACTGTATGTTTGTGTATGTGTGTTAACATGAGTGATGTGTGTATTATTTTGTGCGTGATGTTTGTGTGAGACATGTGACTTGTTAGTGTGTGTAGGTGTGTGAGACAGAGATGTGAGTGTTAAAATTTCTGGTGTGAGTGTGTTTGTGTCTACGTGTGTGTGTGTGTGCGCTTCTGTGTGAGTGTGAGACTGTTAACATTGTGATATAAGTGTGTTTGTGCTTGTGTGTGCGTCGTGAGAGGTGTGTGTGTGTGTGTGTGTGTGTGTGTGTGTGTGTGGGTGTTAACATTTGTAATGTGTGTGTATGTATGTATGTATGTGTGCATGTTTGTGATGTAGGAGTGTATTTGTGTGCGAGTGTTAACATTTGTGATGTGTATGTGTGTACAATAGGCCACAGATGCTGGAAGAAAAGCATCACACTATGATGATGTCACTCAATGTTATGTGAACATGTCACTGAATATAAAGTCACTCAATATAATGCAGAAAGTGACATCCTCAGTGTCTTTAGATCACATCAGCCCAGTTTGGTAGCGATTGTATAATTTCCCTAGGAGGAGTATATCAAAATCCATCGGGTGCGTTTTTGCAAACGACCCAAAATAACCGGCCTCCTGTTGAGTTGAGCCCAGAACATGCAGTGCGAAAGTTGCTTGGCTCGATGAGCTCTAAATGAGCAAATGTTAAGACACACACACACACACACACACACACACACACACACACACACACACACACACACACTTCTCTCATGACACACACACACACACAGTTCCAGACGTCGCCATTCAACTATATGGGCTAGCCTCGTTTCGCACCGACAGAAACGCAGCTCTGTGCTGTAAGACTCGCGGTGGTGGCTTGTGTGTTTACATCAACACGGAATGGTGTAAGAACTCTGTGCTAGTTCTAGTTGCTTTTGCTCATCGTTGCTGGAGATTGTGGATGTTAGATGCAGACCTTTTTTATTTACCGCGGGAATTCACCACTGTTTTCATTACATCCCTCCTAGTGCTAATGCTAAGGAGGTGCTCTGCTAACTGTATGCTAAGATCAGTAATCTACAGACAGACTGTTTATTATTGTTGTTTATTGATGGTTTTCAACCATGCAAATCTCAAGTCAGTGCTTTCTAAATTCCATCAGTATGTGGATTTTGCCACGAGAGGGGTAAACACGCTGGATCTTGTTTAAACAAACATCCCCAGCGCATATAGGGCAGAGCCCGGCCCCCACCTCGGCTACTCAGACCACATGCTAATTCCAGCATACAGACCACTTGTCAGGCATTCAAAAACAGTTCTGAAGCAGGTGAAAACCTGGCCAGCAGGAGCCATCTCTGCTCTTCAGGACTGTTTTGAGAATACTGACTGGAACATGTTTAGAGAGGCTGCCACTTACGGGCGACTTCACTGACTGGGAGGAGTACACATCATCAGTGACCAGCTACATCAACAAGTGCACAGATGACATCGCTGTCTCCGAGAACATCATCTCACGACCCAACCAGAAACCGAGCATAAATGCGGAAATGCATGCACTTCTGAGGACCCGAGACTCTGCCTTTAGAGCAGGGGACAAGGTGACCCTAAAAACAGCAAGGGCCAAACTGTCCTGGGCGAAGCGCGCACATGCCAGAGAATTCACAATCACTTCAGGGCTAGTGCCGACACACGGCGCATGTGGCAGGGCATACAAGCCATCACCAACTACAGGTCTTTATCACCTGTCTGTGACAGTGACGGCTCCCTTACGAATGCGCTGAACAGCTTCTATGACCGGTTCAACATGCAGGATGACGTGACGGCGAGGAAGACCACCCCTCCTCCGAACGACCAGGTGCTGTGTCTCACCACGGCTGATGTGAGGAAAACTCTACGTAGAGTCAACCCACGTAAAGCTGCTGGACCAGACAACATCACAGGCAGAGTGCTCAGAGAATGTGCAGAACAGCTGGCAGATGTTCTCACCGACTTCTTCAACATCTTTCTGAGCAGCGCATCGTTCCCACATGCTTCAAGTCTTCCACCATCATCCTCGTGCCGAAGAAGTCTTCTGTGTCTTCTCTCAATGACTACTGCCCTGTTGCACTCACACCCATCATCATGAAGTGCTTCGAGCGGTTCATCATGAGACACATCAAGACCTGCAGTTTGCATATCGTCCAAACCGTTCAACGGACGGCGCCATCTCCACCTGGCACTAACACATATCAAAAAGAAGGACACCTACGTCAGAATGCTGTACATAGATTTCAGTTCAGCATTCAATACAATCATTCTCCAACACCTGATCGGGAAGCTGAGCTTCCTGAACACCTCCCTCTGTAACTGGATACTGGACTTTCTGACTGAAAGACCTCAAGCAGTGCGAATCGGGAACTACACCTCCAGCACCATCACACTGAGCACTGGGGCCTCCCAGGGCTGCGTGCTTAGTCCCCTGCTGTTCACGCTGCTGACTCATGATTGTGTTATGACACACAGCTCCAATCATATCATCAAGTTTGCCGATGACATGACCGTGGTGGATCTCACGAGTCAGCGTACTGAGAGAAAGTGCAGAGGCTAACTGACTGGTGTAAAGACAACAACCTGTCTCTGAACGTCGATAAGACAAAAATAGATGATTGTTGACTTCAGGAGGACATGGAGCGATCACTCTCCACTTAGCATCGACGGCTCTTCTGTGGAGATCTTCAAGAGTACAAAATTCCTGGATGTCCATCTGGAGGAGAACCTTACTTGGTCCCTCAACACCAGCTCTCTGCACAAGAAGCTCAACGACTTTTCTTCTTGAGAAGGCTGAGAAAGGCACAGCTTCCACCACCAATCTTCACCACCTTCTATGGAGGAACTATTAAGAGCATCCTGAGCAGCTGCATCACTGTCTGGTTTGGAAATTGTACTATATCAGACCGCAAGAACTTACAGCGGATAGTGAGGACAGCTGAGAAGATCATCAGGGTCTCTCTTCCCTCTATCGAAGACGTATACATCACATGCTCCATCCGCAAAGCCACCAGCATTGTGGCTGACTGGACACACCCCTCACACTCACTCTTCACCCTCCTGCCACCTGGAAAAAGGTAACGAATCATTCGGGCACTCACATCCAGACAGTGTAACAGTTTTTACCCCCAAGCCATCCGTCTCCTCAACACAAAGGGACTGGACTGATAAACGCACACACACACACACACGCACGCACGCACGCACGCACGCACGCACGCACGCACGCACGCACGCACGCACACGCACGCACACGCACGCACACACACACACACACACATCATTCAGACGAACTAAATAACATCTGGACTGAATTGATAAACACACATGCACACTCACACTGATCTACAACCATCTTAATTTGTTCATATCTACCTGCCTGTGCTGCTCTTTGCAATTTTTGCACAATATTTATTTCACTCGCTATTTGCACACTATATTTTTGTCACAATGTCAATTGTTTACTGCTGCTCTTCCCACTACCTCAACTCATACTTCATCAATAAAAAAAAAGTGTTACATTGTTATGTTTGTCATGTAGCTCTTTGTTTGCACATTTGCATGTGCACATTGTTGTCTATTTTTTTGTATAGAATTTGATCGTTTTTAAGGTTAACTTAAAAATGTAAAAATGTAAATCTGTCATATCTGAGCCAGTCAGCTAATTAGATCCCTTAGTTAGCTAGCTGGTTTTGGTAAAGTGTGTTGTTAATTTATGTTGTTGTATGTATGTGGCACCTTGGTCCTGGAGGAACGTTGTTTCGTTTCACTGTGTACTAACTGTATATGGTTGGAATGACAAGAAAAGCCTACTTGACATGATTTGACTTGACACAAACACACACACCTCTCTCACGAAGCACACACACACACACACACACACACTAACAAGTCACATGTCACACACAAACATCACTCATGTTAACACTCACACACATAAACACATCTCACACACACCACACACACACACACACACACACACACACACACACACCTCTCTCACGACGTACACACGCGCACTAACAAGTCACATGTCTCACACACACATCTCACACAAAATAACACACACATCACTCATGTTAACACACAGACTGACACATCCACACATCACACACCTCTCTCCCTCACTCTCACACACACACACACACATCACATCACACATTTTGATATCTCAAACATGGCAGCCGTGATAATGTCTTAAACTTACACCAAAAAATGATTAATAACACACATACATCACCAATGTTAACACACACTTATAGTGTGTGGGACCTCACCACACACACACACACACACACACACACACACACACTCAACAAATATTTAGGTCCCAAACTAACATTTATCCCTGTATAGTGTGTGAGGTGTGCAGGTAGTGCGGTACAACCGGGAGGCGATGGCTTTTTCGAGGTCTTGACACACTCAAATAACACACGGCTTGTGCAGTGCGTCCGGGGTGGCGGTGGCGCAGGGTGTTTGGGCCCATCATTGTTGCTTGCAACTATATCTTTTATTTTTTTATTTTTCCACCCTTTTGGACATTTCGGGGGTCTTAACATGCTCAAAAACTTATGAAACTTGGCAGACAGGTTGGAATTTTTGGCCCGGTTGGGGACAATCATCTAAATTCCCTAGGTGGAGTATATCAAAATCCATCAGGTGCGTTTTTGCGAACGACCGAAAATAACCGGCCTCCTGTTAAGTTGAGTCCACACAGAAAGTTATTAATAATTTTTCGGTATATGTTTAAGACATTATCACGGCTGACCCTGCTGAGATATCAAAAATCCTTCCGCAATTTTGCATCCTCAGTATCTTTAGATCACATCGGGCCGGTTTGTTAGCAATCGTATAAATGATCCTAGGAGGAGTATATCAAAATCCATCGGGTGCGTTTTTGTGAACGACCCAAAATAACTGGTCTCCTGTTGAGTTTAGCCCAGGACATGCAGCACAAAACTTGTTCGCCTCGATGAGCTCTAGATATGTATGGAGTTTCGTGTGCCCATGTGAACAGGTGTATGAGCTAGGGAGCAAAATCTTTTGCGAGGGCCCTGAGGCCCTCGAGCTATGTCCGTGGCCCAGACTCCCAGGCATCCGAATGGCAGCAGATTTCAACCTGTTTTTCGAACGTGTTAAGACCCCCGAAAGGTCCAAAAAGGTGGGAAAAAATTATAAAAATAATCTTTACACATGTCTCACACACATTACGCACATACTAACACCCAGATCACAAATGTTAACACAGACTCACACACCACACACTCAAATATGCACAAACACAAAGTCTTGGTTTACGAGTGCGGAGTATCATGTTTAATGCATGCGCTCTTGTTTTGACACTGAGTATGTGTTTGTTGTGAAACTTAAAAAGCAAGGTGGGGGGAGGGAGGAGTTTTACTGTGTAAGACGAGGCGAAGGAAGTCTTTCAAATACACGGCACCTGCGTGCACAAACAAACACTTATCTGTGGAGATTTATTTTTACTTTTTTAAAAGTGCAGGTTAATTTGTTTTATTTTTACTTTATATTTTGTATTAATTATTTTTATGTATTTATTTTTTTGGGCTGTGGAACGAATACTTTGAGTTATCATTATTTCTTATGGGAAAATACGATTTGGATTACCAGTGTTTTGAAATACGAGCCCACTTCTGGAACAAATTATGCTTGTAATCCAAGGTTCCACTGTACATAAAAATAATTAATACAATATAAAAAGTAAAAATAAAATAAATTAAGCTGCACTTTAAAGGAAAAATAAATCCCGACAGATAAGTGTTTCCATTTATGCGTGCAGGCCGAGTGAAGCCGAGAGATCCATTTGCTCCTTCTCTGTATCAGCCGTGTATTAACACCGTGCCCCTTCACACACACACACACACACACACACACACACACACACACACACACACACACACAGCGCCTGTGCGCATAAAGGAGAGAGAGAGAGAGTGTGTGTGTTATAATAAACAGTACACACGCGCTGTAGACACATGCTTACAAACAAAATAAAAAATGTTTTACGCGCACACACATGGTCACAGTGTTATAGTAAACAGTACATGCACAGATGTTGATTATACCAGTGAGAGACGAGCACTAAGACCGAGCAGGGGAGAGGATTACCCACAATTCCGCAGCGCAAGAGAGAGAAAAACCATTGCCTCAGTTGTGATCAAGTGACACTCGGCATCAAAACAAGAAGCGCATGCGTGATACATGATACTCGGTACTCGTAAACCAAGACTTGCTCGTTTTTCAAGTCAAAATTTATTCCAAATCTTTGCTCGTCTTGCGGAACACTCGCAAACTGCTTTACTCGCAATCCGATGTCTCACTGTACTTTACAATACATTAAGCTTAAACATGCAGTACATAAGAAATCTACATTGTTTTAAAGACAAGTCAGCCAGCCACTCCACTGTCAAAACATGCACTCTTTGCTTGAGGAATTTCCTCAGTAAATTGAGGTACATGCAATATATACACAATCAACAAAATTTACAAAATATATACAAATACATGCAATGGAGTGAAGGTGTGTGTGTGTGTGAGTATGTATGAAAGGCAGTGTCCAAAGTCTGAGTTGTTATACCATGTGCTTGAGAGGTAGGTCGGTCTCACCGGTAAAAGATGTTCAGTCCGGGAGCACAAAAACAGATAAAGATGGGTATTGAAGGGGTCCAGTGAAGATAAATCGACTTGGAAAAATAATCCACTTGGCACAGCAATCTCATGCAAAAGCAGCACTGCATACTCCTCATGTCTCCACCCCAACTGGTTTGCCGGTTTTGCCTTTTATGTCAGATCACAGGACAGGACGCGGCATTCGGGTTCCCTTGCGCAGCGATCGCGAATGCTCGCGAGAGCTTAACCCCGGAACCAAAACACAATCTTTTGAGACAAGATAAACCATATCAGGGTCGGTTTATAAGGCCAGACGCTTTTATTTTTATTTATACCCTTTTTTACAGCCTATATAAACCCCCCAATTATGTGGCTGCACTACAGTAATACTACTACTACTACTAATAATAATAATATTCATAATATTAAATCACATAAATGAATGCCCTTATCTTTGTCTGAGATTGTTGCTACATATTAATTAACAAAAATATTAATGTACAAAAATACAGTCTGTTTTGTTGGGAAATTTGGAAGTTGTGCATTTTTTGTCCTTGATGTAAAATCAAACATGTAATCTAATATTGCATATCATCTTATTTTGCCGTGTGGCATTGTTGCTTAACTTTTTTTTTATTTTTTTTTTATACCAAGACAAATGTTCATTTAAAAAGTGTTGCAATTGCAAGTGAATGGTCTGGTTCTGAAGCATCATTAAAATGTGGCTTTGTAAGTAAATGGTCCACTGAATCCCACACAAACTAAACCATTGTAAATTCTATTTTCCACTGTTTGTCTAAGCAGGTTGAGAAAGACAAGACAGATTGCAGTAATCTGCTTTTTGATACAAAGGATTTTTGTGAAAAAAAAAAAGAATATTTGTGAAATAGTAACCTCAAGGACATTTCTCTCCTCTCTCTCTCTGATATTTACCTACATGAGATTCATGAGTCACTGTCCTGTGAACCTGTGATTTAAATGGACTTTAATGGCATTGCTGTAGAACACTCGATCGCTACCCACTCAAGATGTACAGTAACCACCCACACTACTGTGGCTCACAAAGTCTCTCTCTGCTGCTCTGTTTTACTTCTTTTCACTCTCATGCACATTGTGGTCCTTGTGGGTCTTGTTCTTACCAGTTCTCTGTAGAGCAGTGCCAGAAGCAGACCTGGCACAGCAGAATCAGGGCATTTCTTCTTTGTTTACCCCACAGCATCTATGACCTTTCTCCTGCATTCAAGAGCCGGTTCCCCCCCCCCCCCTAAAGCCATACCACTTGGGTACTGAGCACTTTCCCCCCTTACTCTTTCTTGACTCATGGATATACATTGAGATATAGTTGAAGTAAGACGTTTACATACTCTTTAGCCAAAGAATAAAAAATTCACAATTCACAATGACATTTAATTAGTTAGGATCACTACTCTATTTTAAGAATGTGTGATGTCAGAATAATAGTAGAGAGAAAGCTTTTATTTCAAGCTTTTATTTTAATTAAATTCAATTATATTTTATTTGTATAGCACTTTTAACAATTGTCATGTTGCAAAGCAGCTTTACACAATCAAAAGAAATTATGGAAGTTTGTATGAAATGTGAATGTGTATGAGGGCGGCGGTGGCAAGGAAAAAATCCCCGATAGGAAGAAACCTTGTGAGGAACCAGACTCAATAGGGAAACCATCCTTATTTGGGTGAAATGGATAGCAGGGATTGATCTGTATTCATACTGTGTGTTAGGAGACTGGAAGTTCAATATAACAGTTGATGTCTTTAAGTTAATATGATTCCAGTTCATTACTGAAGGCTCAGGTAGACTGTAGGAAACTCCAGTCCTGAACAATTGAGCGACTATTGTCACAAGATCTTAGAGATCAGCTGTCTGCTTCGACCCGAAGCCAGGGTCCTGGAAAATTTGTAATCATGTAATCATGTGATAAAATCTGTAATCATTTTATTACAAATAATTTTTTAAAATAAATTTCTACACATATAAATCTGTTTTTGCATTCTTGGCAATGATGAAAATGGCACACTGAAGGGCCAATGCTGGGTCAACGGCAATGCATACATTGGGCCAATGTTGGCATCAATATCATTTTGTCTACTGGCCCAACGTTGGCTCAATGATTGTTCAGTAGATAATAGCAAGGGTGACCCAATGTTGGCACAATGTTGGTTCAGTAGATAATGGCAAGGTTAAAAATTGGAAATTAAATTAGACTATGTTCATCATTGCCAATAATACATAAACACATTTATATCTCCAGAAATTTATTCATTAATTTTATTCATGATAAAATGATAATAAACTAAGAAAATATGTGTAATCATTATGATAATAAACTACAAAATAAACACCTAGTACAACATTTTTTCTCTCAGCAAGGAGGATGAAAATTGCTTCTCAACCAGCAAAATGATAAGATAAACATTTTCCACATTTGGCTAGTTTCAGTTTTACACAGCACATATTTTTCTCCAGATGAAACAAAGTGAACAAAGTTTAAAACAAAAACAAAAAAGTCAAATTATATGTTTCACATGCCAACTACCTTAGTACATCTATTCATCAACCGCATAAACATTAAAATGCAATGCCCTAAAGCAAAACAATATGTACTGTAAATTAGCCTTTCAACGTTTCTGGCACTTACTATGGCAACAATCACTATGGTTCTAACCTTACTATGACTTCGTATGCTGCTGTATTCACTGGCAACAGGTCGATTAGCGTAGCATAATAGTGCATAGCTGAATATCTTTCTCACCACATTTCAGCAAAACTACTAACTGCTTGCTTTTCATGTTACCACCACTAATTATCAACACACTTATATTTGACTCAAGGGTATTTACATCTCATTTGGAGGAATATTAACCCACCTGTAATTAGGAGAAAAGAGGCACAAGACTTTAGCCTGTGTTTAGCTTGGCTGACTTAATCAGCAGCACCTGGCCTCAGTGGGGTTTAAGTGACCTGTTTGACAGTGTTCACAGTTGAGCACAAAGTACAATTACAATTAATTTAACATTTATCATTTTAGAAAACAAAGAAATAAAAAAAGGGGCGTTAGTTAGGGTCCACTGAGTTAGAGATATAGTTCTTTCAATGTTATTTATGTACTAGAATGTTAATCAACCCTCATATGAGCTCCTGATGTGATGGCTTCGTTGAGAAAGCCTGCTGCACAAAGCTAAAGCAATATAATTTAATTTCCAATTTTCAACCTTGCCATTATCTTCTGAACCAATGTTGGACCAACCTATCTTTGGCCCTACCAAAAGGCCAACAGTGGGCCCACGGACAAAATGTGGCCCACGGACATGTGCCCAACGTATGCACTGCCGTTTGCCCAACTTTGGCCCGATGTCGGACCACTGACAAAGGGTCACCATAATTTTGCTAATGTTGGGGCAACAAAGCAGTGCTATCTGGGCATTAGTCTACTTCTGCTGGTGTGCTCTGGCAAGCTTTATACATGCGGTTGAGCGCTGATTAGACTACGTCAGATATTTAAGAGGAGGATCATGATGCCGGGTCAACATCCCAGAACCCAAACCTCATCTAAATTAAATTAACAAATATTGTAAGTAAACAACAATAGTCCAAGTTTAGAAAAACATTTAGATTTTTTCTATAAAAAAATATTCTACATCTATTTTTAGGTGTGCCAGCTGCCAGTGTTCTTATATGGCTCTCTGTCAGGGTAAACCGTTCAGTAGCAATGTAAAACAGATACATCTGTATGAATAAATTGTTTAAAAGTATGTATCATGAGCTATTGATCATTGATTTATGTAAACGACTCTTTTCAGATATAAGTAAATGCTAATTGCTTCGTTGTTTGGAAGGAGTTACGTGCTGATGACGTTTGGTCTGATTTTCGGGAGTTGCCACTCTTTGTGACCTGAGTGTGTCAAGTGTGTGGTGTCACCTGAGCCAGGTGTCAACAGGTCTTACATATTCTTACAAAGTCATGGATTATTTAGTGAAACAAAGGCTCTGCTGAAAAAAGTTAGGCACACTTTACCACAAATAAATGTCTTTGAGTGATTTAGTTGTTTTGCAATGGGCACACACCTATCTGAATAAACTAAGTCTGGAATAAGCACTGGTAGTGGTCCATTTTCATTTAAATAGCATAAAAATCATGGGATGTGTATAGAGTGATTAAGAACAATACAATGCATGTTATGATAAGGAAATTCTCTGTCTCTTCCATTCCAGGAATAAAAAAACAGTAACAATGTCAATTTTAGAGTCTCTATTATCACATGTATGATTTTGCTATTGGAAGCAAACCCAAACTGTAATCAGCACTGGTAGTGGTATAGTCTTATAAAATATAAAACTGAAATATTCTATAAAAATACCAAAGAGAGGTGTATTGTCACAGTTGTGTGACAATACAGGCGCCGATACCAGCCAAACACCACGCCCTTTATCTAACCATCGCCACCTGAAGCCAATCAATGCACGCCCATAAAAGCACACACCACGCTGCACTCATTGTCCGGGCTTGTATTAGTGAAAATGGACTGAATTGCTGAGATCACACATAAGAAGTGTTTGTTTACCACAATTCTTACCTCTACTCTTTGTTTCCCAGAAGCATTCCAAGTCTGTTTCCCTTGTCTTTATCTCCACTACTCCATGGTGTGTGTTTACCGTCGCTCCCAAGTATCGCCTGCACAACTTCCTCGCCAGTCATCGTCTCCACAAGGGAACAGGAAAGGACATCTCAACCATGTGTACACGCATGACTGTGTAGCCTCTACCAACTCCACCACCATCATCAAGTTTGCTGACGACACCGTCATGGTGGGTCTGATCACTGACAACGATGAGACGGCCTACCTGAAGGAGATAAATGGCAGCAAAGGAATTGATAGTGGACTTTAGTGCAAAGCAGAAGAGGAACTTCCAGACCCCTGTCATCAACAAGAGCCCAGTGGAGAGAGTGGACAGCTTCCGATACCTCGGTGTACACATCACAGAAGCCCTGTCATAGTCCTGTCGCATCAACACTGTGGTGAAAAAGGCCCAGCAGCGTCTCTACCACCTCAGACGCCTGAGAGACTTTAGACTGCCTTCTAAGGTGCTTAGGAACTTCTACTTTTGCACCTTAGAGCATCCTGACGGGAAGACACACAACTCTTCAGAGGTTGGTGTGATCAGCTGAGCGCATCATCCACACCGAGCTCCCTGACCTGCACTCGATCTACAGCAAGCGGTGCTGGACCAAGGCCAGGAAGATCATAAAGGACCTCAGTCACCACAGCAATGGACTGTTCTCTCTGTTGAGGTAAGGAAAGCGATTCCGCTCCCTGAAGGCCAACACAGAGAGACTGAGGAGGAGCTTCTTCCCGCAGGCGATACGGTCTCTTAATCAGTACACCACACAGTACTGATCCATTTTGCACATCCACACATGTTTCTGCACTCACTCTGGCCATTCTGGACATTCACTGACACTAGTGGTCACTGCACACCTGCACACTCATGGACATTATGCACATAAGACACTTTAATACGACACTTTACTGCATATTTGCACACCCCTGGACGTTGTTCTTTTATGTTCACTCCATTCCCACAATTCTATATTTTCTATTGTACAGCTAGGGTTTTCTTATTTTTCTTATATCGTTCTTGTAGTGTGTATTTTGTATTATACAGATTTTATTTTTTATTTTATTCTTTCTTAGTTAAATTTCTTTCTTGGTTAAATTTACTTATATACAGTATATATTTGTCAAATTTACTTTTAATATTCATTGCCTATATAGATATTCTTAGATAAAGTAACTTTTTAAAAAATATATTTTTCCTATTAATAGTCTTGTTTTAAGGTCAGGGTAGTTGCCTAAGCATATTTCACTGCATATCGTACTGTATGACTGTGTATGTGAAAAATAAAATTTGAACCAACATCATTGATTCAGCAGAAGTAACTTTTGAATAAAGACTTATACCACTGTGCATCTCTTGAAACTGCCGTTAACTCCCCACCTGAAAATAAAACATGGCTCATCCTTATACTTACCATCCTGTGTGAGTCCGTCTTTGTTATATAAACAGAGTGATTAAAAAACAATTTACTGCATGTATCGATGAGGAAAACCATTATCTCTTCTATTCCACTGATTAAAAAACAGTAACAATGTCAATTTTAGAATTTAGAATGTGGAAGATTTTAAATTTACTCAAATTTAAGAAGAGGCCTGAAGCACTGCAGGTCTTCAGAAAGGCCCCAGAGGGTTAAAAGAAATCCTTGTCCCAGAAGCTGACTTGAGTTCTCTTAAAGTTGACCTTGTTGTGTTTGACAGATGTAGTGGTTTGATTTTTTTTTTAACCTTTCTCTTGTTAGCTTTCTGTTACTATCTCTGATGTTAATGGGTCTGTTTTGACTCGTGTCTTTAATCAGCCATATTACCCTCAAAACAATTAATCATCCAATTTTTTCCTTACCTCTTGGTTACTTTGGTAATATGGAACTCCAAAGTGTTCAAAATTAAATACATAAATAGCACATGAAATAATTAACTCTATGAATAAATAAAACACAGATACAGTATGTAATATGAGAATGATATTGTGAAATAATGGAACACATTTTGAAAAAAAGCTTATTGTGAAATATATTGCATTCTGTTATATGAATTTACTTATTATGAAATAATATTTCATGGTCATTATTTTTCCCAGTAACAGAGATTATTGCAGAGGCATTTTATTTAATTCCAGCTGTTTTTATTCCAAAAGATCATTTTTTCAAAGTCAGTCTTTATTTCAAAATCCTGTTTTTCCCGATGGCCTATTTATTTCATAATGCGACTTTTCAGCAGAATGACTTTGCCTGTCAATCAAGAGCGATATGGCGGAGCCAGCTGTGTGATTGGTTGCTCCTTTATTCAGACATAAGTATGAAGTATGAATTTGGGTCTAATGGTGCAATATGTATCCTATGCAGTAGGTGGCAGTATGCTGCTCGAAATACTGTAGAGCTAAGCCACCTGGAAAATGTGAAACACTGGGTGCGAATTCGTGAAGGACATGGCCGCAAGCAACAAGTCAGTTTCTGAGCTACTCAGAGAAGTTGCTAACTGCTTAGATTATAGATCGTCACCTCAGTCTGAGAGAGTATTGCAGCAGCGTACTGGTGATGAAGCTGTCCCTAGTCCGAGTTCACACATTAACATTAGCAAATGCTAACGCTGTTAGAGTCAACTCAAGTCCACGAAACTCTGTTCAGGGTAAGTAACGATATGTTACTGCTTGGTTAATCACTTTGTCTGCCAAAATTAGCTTTTTAATATGTTCAGTCACTGGGGCGAGATTTTTTACAAACTGTTTTACATCATAGCAAAGAAATACCATAAATTGGGTAGGAAGAAACATAATTGTCTTTTGGGTTAATGTTAGCCATTTGGACGACAAATGCATTGCTCTGTTGCTCACTATTTACATATTTGTAGGTAATGGTTAATCATGAGTGTTTGAAAGATAGTGTTTTATATTCTCTGCTAATATGCAAGAAAAGTAATCTATGTGAGTAAAGGGAAAGCAATTTTAATGTTCATTGTAGTGATTTTGTAAGTGGTGTAGGGATGAACAAGCCCCAGAATGGGCAATCAAGTTATTACATTCCAGGGGCCCCTCTTTGCAGACTGCATGACGCCAGCTCCTAAGCTTTTTGGTCTTTTGAGACAATGCAGCCTCCCTGACATCAGGAAGCGGGAAACTTAACCAAGCCCGGAAAAGGGGGCCATGCAGTGCCTGGAGCTATAACAATCCAGGCGACCTTGAACTCCAACCATGTAAATTGGCAATCTGGTAAACCAAGGAGACAGTTTTACGCCTCTGAGTGGGGAAAACACCCTCCCTAACTTAGCTCACTGATACGCTTGGTGATCTCCAGAAACAGGCCTTTCCATGAACAAAGGGGCACATGGCAGAAACACTATTGCAGATCATCTTTAAAGCGTGGCAAATGCCTCAGCATGTTTAATGTCTATATGTACCTTTGCTTATTCTACATACCTTAGAATGTGTACCCAGCAGTTATGAACCCCTTTTAAGACATGAATGAGTTTGTGAGATATGGGATGTGTGGTATCTACCGTAAGTTTATCTTATTCAAAGAATGCTTATGTACACAAAATGTTGGTAATATGAACAGAGCGTGTATAAACTTAATTCATAAAAGGTATTAGAATTTCCAACCGGATGAGTACGATGAGATAGCCGAAAAACCCTAATGTATGCAAAAAAGGAGGAAACACATAAGGTGGGGCTAATCCTGCAACCACATATGATTGGATCGATCACCCGTGGGATGGACAGGCAACAAAAGGTTAAAATGCCAAGGTCCGAACACATCGTTATGTCTTCCAACGTCATCCGATGACTGAACATCAACTACACGTCTGAAGCAAGCTCTCTCGTCGCACCTCCACCATCGACTCTCGCTCTGCGTTTCACCGGCAAGCAAGCTGCTCAGTGCATCAGCGAAGGGCTTCCCCGAGCTACCCGCTTCCGCGGCAGCTCGCGGGTAGCTGTGAAAATGCCGTTCATTACCTGTAGGGGGCAGTCGTGTTTCAATCTGAAGTATTGTGTGTCTACTGAAGCCAAAAATGCATTCTCTCTCTAACCCTAACCTATGCGCCCATTGATAACAAGCGACAGAGCTCAGAAACGTGTTGAGCTCAAACTTTAAATACTGATATGTATTTATTCTTCACTTTCTGTTCAATGATGATTCTTCTTTGACTGCGCTTTCTCCATTCAGTATTATTATCATTAGTAGTAGTAGATATGAAAATTACTGCTGATTAACTATCTCTGCAGTAGTTACTGTATAACAGCGGGTTAATTTCACGTGGGGTATTTCTAACAGGCAATCTACGAAATAATAATAAATAGATAAAATAACCAGTACTTTAACATTTAACCCAGCAGGTTTTAGAGTGTAACATAAAAATATTCCATTTGTAAAATAGCATAGGTGAAATCATAGGTTGTGTAAAAAACTATACAACAAAGCTTATGGTAAATAAATTCTCAGACTACCTATTTACAGTACATGTAATTTTACGGGGTTGGCACTGAACGATTTACCCTGACAAGAGCAATATAGTGCCAGCTGGCACACCTTAAAAAATAATTCGGCATCTATTTAGAGTCTAAATATTTTTTTCTAAACTTGTGTTACTGTTGTTTACTTACAATATTTGTTAATTATTTTTTTATTTAAATGAGGCTTGGGCTCCGCGATGTTTAGCCTATTTCCTACTGTACGTAGTCTAATCAGAGCTCTACCGCACATTCGAGTGTAATTCAGAAATTATGTTTATAATAATGAATTGAGATGCACTAAATTGTGCTTTAACATTAAACTACAATTCATTTCAAACCAGCGGCTCGCAGTTTCACTTTACAAAGGGCAGCATTTTGATCAAAAGGTAGTAAACGCATGCGATTTATCGATAAAAATGCAGACATACTGCATTGATGGATGGCTGTTGTTGATAAATATTTAAAATGATAATTAAATAAATAGCTGCCCATCTTTTTTGTGTTTATCTTTTTGGTTTGTTATACACTTCTGCTCCACTTCATATAATAAATAGTTTTTAATGGTAGTAATGGTACAATTTGGTCATGTACCAATCTGCATCAAACTGAATCTCTCTGAGTAAGTAAGCACAATAATAAATAATGAATCATTATATTGTCACCCCACATGACCAAATTACTGCATAAACACTGGAACACAAGGATTTAATTAAAACATTAATATCCTTAATGTGTTAAAATGTTGGATTTTTATTTAAAAACCCAATATATATTTATATGTGTGTGTGTGAAATGTGTAGCATTTTAATTCAAATCCAACATTTTAATGTGTGTCAAGGTGCATGGACGTCAACTCACACATTCTGTAATATTCCATTGTCATTCATTCAAAGCATTCGCTAGTTATCAAGTTGATATACAGGTCAATCGTGAATTACACTCAAAGTATCAACTTCAACTATGAAGTCTGATTTCATTTGCTGAGGAAATAAAATTTGGGCAGAGACGTCTGCACTGTCTTGTTAATTCATCTAAAACCCCCTACAGTATTTGCCAACAGCGCACCCAGTTTGATAAATTCACACATATCTTGAATGAAAGGTGAGAAGAGATTCAGCAGAATCTTCTGACACCGTGCTTGCTCTGAAGGACTATATTCGACAAGTATATAGAGAATAAGAATTATATTTCTAATAAGATTATTAATTAAATAATACAATTATATCAAATAAGGTCTTTATCTAAAAGCCAGACCAAATTTCTCATTCACTGCTGAAGTGGTTAAATATGCTTATACTGTAGATACGTAGGTTATATTTTAAAAGTACAATTGCAAGTAAATTATAAACTGCATGTAATGTAAAATATGAATAAAACAGTATTAGACAAACATATATGATATGGTAGTATATACAATGAAAAAGCTATTTACAAGAGTGCTCAAATGTAAAGCAAACGCAATTATTAATTTACTGTGTATATTTAACTTCATTCAGCCGTTTAAGTTACATTAAAAAATAACGTGCCTACCAGCCCACTATTATTTTCTGTTCGAATTTAAAGATGCACACGCGTGTGCAAAAAGACGAAGTAAAACAAAGAATACAAAAGTGTATAATTTTTTATTAAAAGTTAGCCTAAAACAATATTGTTTCCAATGCTGAAGCAAACCTGATTTTGTTTTTGTTTTAGTCTTCTCGCTGAATACAGCGTGCTTTGAGGTGAACACATGCAGACCCAGACGGCTCTGTCTAAAATGTATTTCACCAGCAAACCATAAACATAAATAGAAACAAATAAAATGTTTAATGATATCAATTAAATCAGACTTCATAGTTGCATTTGATACTTTGAGTGTAATTCATACATTTACTGAATATATTCACATTTTGTAAAATAATGAAACCCGTTTCCTTCTTGGACCACACGTCTGCTTTCCTTGTTTTAGTCTGTAATATTTAAAGGAAATACATTTTGCGTATATGCTTAAATATTCCTTTTTATTTATGGTTTGGTGTAGTATATTTGATCTGCATTATTGCAAGAGGCGATGACTTTCTGTGGGAGTATGTCTGCACCTTTTGTAAAGTGAACGTACGAGCCGCGCAGGTTCACGCACGCAGACGAACAGCTTTATTTCAGTCATAAATCCACAATCACATTCCAGCTATTATTTCCAGGCGTGGTCAAATAATTAATTAAATAATTATTCAATGCTGGACATAAACAGCAAAAAAGACGATGATGATGATTAGTTTTATAAAAATCCCGAAGCACTTCATGCTTATATTTGTTCCTTCATGTCTTCTGATGGCGCTCGACACATTTTTACGTTTTAACGAAGACATGTTGACACGAATCAGATCATTCGCATAATTACTGTATATGTGCGCGCGTCTAGGTGTATGTGCATGGAGAGTTTGTGTATATGTGCGCGCGTCTCATAGGCGTGTGCGCGCATTTCATATGTAGTTGTGTGAGCAGTTAACAGTATACTGTATATAGATGTGTGACTGTTTCATATATGTGCATGCAAGTGTTTCACGTGTATGTGCATGAGTGAAGTTTGATTTAAGCCCTATACGGCGCCTCATAATTTAGGGCATCTATTTTCATCATTATGAACATAATATGAAGCACATATATGCAGATGCATCATAAAATATTAGTGTAAAACAAATAAAATTCATGTTTCCTTCAGCATTGAAAACAATATTGTTTTAGGCTAAATAATTATACACAATTCTTCGTTGTACTTGTCTGGCTTTTAGATAAAGTCCTTCCATGCGCCATCTGGCGGATATTCAGTAAAGAACAATACATTTATTTAAATACCCGAATGTTGCTTAAAGAATCTCGCAGCATGGCGCGCGCCAAATTGTGGGATCTCGTGGGAAAAAGCGTGCATTCTTAATGGCCAGATCTGTATCTTGCTGAAATTGGTGCTCACGTCATAACGAAACCGTAAGATTAAACCCAAGGCTCTGCTCTTGTGACTTTCTCAGGTCTAGTGAACAGTACTAGAAAATTACGTTAACCTTCATCATTTGAACTGTATTGTGTGTGTGTGTGTGTGTGTGTGTGTGTGTGTGTGTGTGTGTGTGTGTGTGTGTGTGTGTGCTTAATAGCTTAGTTTCATGTATTGTAGTATAGTCAAATAAATTCTTGTTTCTTGATAAAGAACTGTTTTCCTGGACATGTATTTTTAAGTTTAAACATTTGCCCAGATTTGAAGTTACCTTGCTCATAATTGAGAAATACCAGATTTTGTATTATCATTAATGGCCATATGATAAGCAGAGTTGGTAAAGATACACTGAGTCATACTAAACACCCTGAATGCTTAAAGATTAGATTCATCTCTGAACCAGAGCTGAAATCCTACAGTGGGTATAATGTGTTCAAATTAAATAGCAATTAAACTAAGCTTTTAGAATTTCTTTTAATATTGCTTTCATTCGGATTTCATTCCAAGGTCATGTCATATGTTTATATGTCAAGATTGAGTTTAACAATTTTTTACTGTTGTGTATGGTTCTTGTAGTAATGTACAGCAAGTTATGTGTTTTACAGGAAGGGATGATGATCCAGAAATGGGAAAGGTGAAGAGTGAGGAAACCTTCCCTCAGGTAAAATACACAGGAGCGTTTGAACTGCTGAGAATCTCTGGTACAACACAAAGCAGTAACCTGTGCACAATCCCAAGCCCAGATACTGGATAATAATAAACTAGTTCAAATGGCTGGCTAAGCTAACTATGTGTCACATCATTTTCGCTGTCAGCTGATTAGAAACATAACTTCATATGTGTAATAGTGCTCCTGAATGTGTATATAAACAATTCTTATAAGAGGTTTTCATATCATAGTTTAGAAGGTGATATGAGATCAGTTTGTGTTCACATTTTGTTTTTGTTGCCCACATGTTGGTAAAAGAAAAAAGCCCCAGATGTACATTATTTCTTTTCTCATATTGTGTGTAGAGCCCGACAACCCTGCAGCAACAAGGACCCCTCACAAAATGCCTGAATTGTGACAGTAACATTCCTTTAAATAAAATGAAAAACCACATAACTAAATGTACAAGGAAGGGAACATCTTTGAATTTTTATGTATTTTAGCACAGTATAGAAACTGAAGTCCACTTCATATATTGGTAATGGATGTTGAGATCTCTGCCAATCCCTCTCGCAGTTCATTGAGTGGTGCTGAACCTCAGTTTGTTACTGAAAGTCATGCTGGGCAGACTCGTAGTTCCACAGCATGGTCAGAGGTCCCATCCTGTAGCAACAGTGATGCCTTGAATCTGTCCAGCGGGGTCGAGGAACCAGATGTTTTCATCTTGGAATTCACCATAACCTCAGCAAGAGCAGAGCAATCGTCAGGTCATATGGTAGTGCAGCATCTCATCAAGAAGAAAAGTCACAGACAAATGGCAATAGATTACATATTACATATATTTAATTTCTTTTGATTTATGTTATACAAATGGGTACCTTTCAGAGTGGAAATGTGAACAAGATGCATCCAGAGCAGCCTGGCTCTACAAATCCGAGTTACTCTCAAAGTATGAGACCAGAAAGGCAGTAGTCCTGCATTAGTATTAAGGATCCACAGAGTTCACTTATCTCCCTCTACAAAGCCCCAAAGGTAGAGTTGGCAGGTCCTGTCAGCTGCAAACTGGAAGGTATTGTCTCTGTATTGGGAAAAAAATAGTAATCCAGTATTGTTTGGCTAATCAGAAACTTCATACGTTTTTTTCTTTTTTGTTTTTTTTTTAGGTGATGTTGCTGTTGGAGAAGGGGGGGAAGAGATTCTTCTTCTGAAAAGCAGTTTCTCTAGTACAGTCTGGTTTTCATTAGAATTTTGGTATGTGTCACAATCGGGCCAGGCTCTGAATCAAGACAAACACCACGCGCCCCATCGCCAGAATACTGATTAGCACCACCTGATAGCAATCAGGATAAATCCACAAAAGCGCACACCACACAGCAGTCAACGTCCGGGCTCGTATGCGCGAAAGTGGACCGAAAAGCTACTCCAAGTAAGACACGAATTATATGTCTATTTGTTACTTACCTAATCTCCTTGTGCTTCATAGAAGTGATTCCAGGGAAGCTTCCTTATCGGCATCTCCGTTGCTGTGGGTGTGCGTCTCCCTTCGCCGATTCCCCAGTGACTCCAGACGCATCTCTCCTCTTCTCCATTTACTCCCCAGGCAACACCAGAAAGAACTCTGTCGGCGTCGCTGTTCCAGCGACAGTATAGTATTCAGTACAGTATTTCCCCGCATCCGTGTGAATCTGACGTGTTCTTTCCTGATTACAATAAACGTTTTCTCACTGTGGAAACTTACCCTTCTGTGTCAGTCCGCCTTTGTTACAGTATGTAAGTAAAAAAACATGTGTTATGTAAATAAGTTGTGTTAGAATTACTGCCTTGATTTCTCATACAAAGATAACCTAGCTGTACTCTTTTCAGGGAACACAGATGTTACAAGACTGTTTGATGGTGAGCCAGATCACTTGACTCCATCCACTTCTCAGACCTTGCTTGACTGGTGGCAGATAAGACAGTAATGCACAGAAATAAGAGAGAGTAATTAAATAAAACAATACATCTGAAGCCTAAACTATAACCATAAAGAAAATATTGAAAACAGTTTGTTTGTTCTTAACCCCTGTGCAATGTTACGCTAAGTGCATTGACTATGTTTGATCTTAGGGAGAATAATTGGACATTCATTCATTCATGGTGGACCATGTGTGTCTGGTATAAGTCCTGCAGTCATCCATGTTCTTTTTGGTGGCTCATCTGAAATGGTGATATTGAATTGGTGATAACCCTGATATTGATATCCGCAGCACTATTCAGCTGGTTTGCATTTTTGTGCTATTATTTTGAAGAATTACTATTTTATTAAATATTGAATTTTGAGACATTTAATAGCCATCACTACCTACTACTGATGACTGTTTTCTGTGGCTGTATGAACGTCTACTATTCCGTGCTGTCAGTACTGATTTATTCTTCCCAATGAATTTTAATTTTAAATAGAAAAGTACATCAAAAGTTCAGATGTGAATAAGTACATTTGTACATTAAAATCTCTTTGGAGACTGTTTGAAATTCTTTTACTACTACAGAGGATGTTCTTTAAGTATCTAACATTTAAAGTGTGTCACTTTACAGATTAACTTCACAGTTTTGGGTTAGTCTCACTGTTGTACAGTACAGACCAAAAGTTTGGACACACCTTCTCATTCAAATAGTTTTCTTTATTGTGTTCTTTAGCCCAAACAAGTCTCTTCTGCTTGTTGCCTGTCCTTAGCAGTGGTTTCCTAGCAGATGTTCTACCATGAAGGCCTGATTCACACAGTCTCCTCTTAACAGTTGTTCTAGAGATGTGTCTGCTGCTAGAACTCTGTGTGGCACTGACCTGCTCTCTGATCTGAGCTGCTGTTAACCTGCGATTTCTGAGGCTGGTGACTCAGATGAACTTATCCTCCGCAGCAGGGGTGACTCTTGGTCTTCCTTTCCTGGGGCGGTCCACATGTGAGCCAGTTTCTTTGTAGCGCTTGATGATTTTTGTGACTGCACTTGGGGACACTTTCAAAGTTTTCCCAATTTTTTGGACTGACTGACCTTCATTTCGTAAAGTAATGATGGCCACTTGTTTTTCTTTACTTAGCTGCTTTTTTCTTGCCATAACAAACTTTTGGTCTGTACTGTAGGTCATAACACGAACAAGCCGTCAAGTCAAGCAGCTTATCAAAGGGCTTAAGGAGACCATGGTATGGCCGCTTCTGACAGAAAGGTCAGACATCATTCCTCTTTTCTTACCAAGGAAATCAGAGACTGTTCCCTGTTGTGAGGTAAGGTCAGGTCAGACCTTTTAACATCTGAATAGTAAAGGTATTTGGTTCATTTATGAAGGATGCACATTTATTGTTGTTGACACAAAACAACAATATACAGTACTATTTTGTGTGCTTGGGTTAGTTGAGCAGTTGGTTTTATTTTATTAATTTAGTAAAAATTGATCTAAATGTTGCTGATGGGCTTAAGACTACAAGTAAAGCTATAAAATGACAAACAAATTCAATCTAGCAGCATTTAAGATAAAAATTAATCCATGGTGAATTGTTTTATGCAGTCTATACTAGAAAGAATAGTGTGGCCTGCCACAGAAGATGAAGATGAGGAGGAAGAGGAATGCTCTCTTGAGGATAAATGCAGAGTGGCAGGTTACCTTCGGTCCTTCATCGAAAATGGTAAGTTTGCTGCAATAGGTATTTTGCTATTGGTTTTCTCTGATTATACTTTGGTAAATTACATACAGTCCAGAGATCCCAGGTCAAAAACAAAGTACACTATAGCATAATTTTGTTTTGTTATTTGCTCCATACTGCCTCCGTACAATACATAAAAACAGAGTGGTGGCATTGTCAGTTCCAATATAATTGTATGTAGACTACTTTTAGCGTTGTTACCATAAAAATATCCATAGCAGCTACAACACACTACAACAGCGATTTGAGTGTGGCAAAAATGTCGGGTGCCCCGTATATAAGCGGTCATCTTTTATGGTATTTCTTCATAAAATAATTAAAATAATCAATATAGGATGTCATTATAGCTCAAAACCATGTTTTGTTGCAGCATCTTGTGCACAATGAAAAGCTCTCATCATGTTTTGGACAGGATGGGAGGTCCTGCCAAGAGAAATGACTGTGGAAGTGGTCAGCAGCAATCTTCCAAAGTCTTCCATCTCTTTTAAAGTACTACATCTTCCTGCGCACTACTGTACCTATGAGTCATTTCTGCTGGATATTCAGGTGTGTTTCAACTCTACTGACTCAGGTTTTGGTCTGGTTTAGGATTGATTCTAAGTTTTGTACTAATTCCATAACCACATGGTAAGATTGGACCATTTTTCCTTTCGGGCAGCGCATTACTACATTCAGTGTTCAAAGAAACTGACAATCTAATGAGTTCTAGTTCTAGTTCCTTTTAATACAATTGACAGTGAAAAATATATGGTACTCCAAACAGGATTTGTGCATTTATGGCTTTTTTTAATGTTAATTTATGTTATGAGTTCAGAAAACAAAATCAGTTGTTCAATGTACATTACAAATTACACAGTACGTCTTGTTTATACTCACTACTGATACAAAACAATATTATAGAAAAGAAGTTATTAGAATTATTTAAGATGGTACACTACTGTACTGTGTGCATTCTATTAAATATGGTGAGAGTTTACATGTACTGTACATCCAACCAAGAAATTCAAGTGACAGCTGTTTTATAGCCACTCACTGTTGTGTTTTGTTGAAAATTAACTTGGTTATCCTGTTTGGAGTCAGTATTAGCTACAAAGGTTCCCATTTGCACTTGAGCCAAAAAATCCTTCTGACATAGAAACTGATTAAATGTGATGGTGTCTTTCTACAAGTGATTTTGAAGTAGATTTATGAATGTTTATGCAAGAAAAAGGGTGTGAACATATTGCACCTGCTTACTTTAAAGAGTTAAAGTGTGGTACTGTATCAAACATAAGTTTGAGTGACTGAACAGTTTCACAGTAGGCATCCAAAGCTTGACTGAATGAAATATTGTTGTTTGGTGGCAGAGCAAGCTCTCGTTCATTCAGTGCACGTGGGAACTGAATCTCAGGAATGTTGATCTCATTTGATGGGCGGTAATTATGTAGTCCTGTCCAGTCATTATGGGCAGTCGGCTTGCCATCCGACATAACCCCACGGAGTGCGCAGGAGCAAGAGGAGTGAGATCCTGCAAAGCGTCACGGAAAGAGACTGGACTAGGTGAGCTAAGGGAGCTGCAGAGCTGGGAAGCCTTTCAAAAATGACACAACTCGGGGTGACGTTAGTCCCCGCACCGACCATGACGTACGGGCCAGGTGGTCTATGTGTGGCGGTGACCAGGGTGAAGAGGAACCCTGGACTGAGTGTCATTGAAAGGAGGAGAACAAGAAGTATTGGCGGCATGTAGCATTCCCACAGAGAACAAGTGAAAGTATCAGTAATATCTACATGTTCTGTGTAGAAGAAAACCCTCAGTGGAGGCCCAGGCCTGCCAGTTAGCCTCAGTGGAGGCCCAGGCCTGCCAGTTAGCCTCAGTGGAGGCCCAGGCCTGCCAGTTAGCCTCAGTGGAGGCCCAGGCCTGCCAGTTAGCCTCAGTGGAGGGCCAGAACGTCTAGAGAGCCCCGCTGCGGGCCCAGACCTTCCGGAGAGCGCTGAAAGGCATGATCTTCCTCCAACGCCCTGCTTCGAGAACGTCGCACTAGTTCCGCCGCCAGGCTTCAAGGACGTCAGACTTCTTCCTCCGCCGCCCGGCTTCGAAGACAACGTGCCAGCTCCGCCGCCCGGCTCCGACGACGGCGGGCTTGCGCCTCCGCCCGCCGTCGAGGACTTCGTTTCGGTCCCGTCTCAGAAAAGGGGAGGAGTCTCTCCTATTCTGTGTGCCCTGCCACCCAGCCAGAAGGACAGAATCGGCAGCCTCTATGTAAGGTGGCCAGACACGGGACCTTGCGGGGGGGATCCCCTGGACCTCCAGTGGCGCTCCGGAGAAGCGCATTTTTGAGGGGGGTTATGTCAGGGTTAACCCCTAGAGGGCGCCTTGCGCCCAGAGACTCTTATGTTTTTTGTTAGTTTTGGACTCCGTTTCCCAGGATGCACCTCGGTCAGGTGATGGGAACACTCACCTGAACCGAGTTAGCTCATTAGTTTGATTATATATTGCCTGTTTAAGTTCAGTTTCCTTTGTCTTGCATCTGTTGTGTTAAAACTGTTGGTCTGCCTTTTTGCCAGAGTTCTTGTTTTTGCCACAGTTCATGTTTAGTTTGTTTGAGTTTTTGCTTGTTTATGTTGTATTTGTTTATTATTATAAAAAAAAAAAATCATCATCTAAAATGTCTTCACCTCTGCTTTTATGCCTCGCCTATACCTCCTCCACACACCTGACACTATTTAACATCAACTTTTTAGCCCAGGCCTGCCAGTTAGCCTCAGTGGAGGCCTCTGCCATTTTAGGGAGTTTTTCCTTGCCACTGTCACCCTTGGCTTGCTCATCAGAGACATTTTATTCATCATTCACTCATTCATCTCATAATTATCTAGACACATTTTTCTCACACATACACACTTCCATAAATTTTATTTATTCATTTATTTTTGTTGTTAAGCTGCTTTGAGACAATGAACATTGTTAAAAGCGCTATTTAAATAAAATTTAATTGAATTGAACTTTGTGATAGAGAACAATCAGCTGCAAACAGCAAAGGAACATTCAAATATGTATTATTTGAAGCACTAATGAGCCTGTTGTCTAACAAGTGATAAGTAAGTAGACTGTGGACAGCTGGTGGGTCTATCTGTGTGAAGGGTTCCTACAGCCTCCACTGCCCCAAGTCTCTGAGTTAAAGCACTCTAACAGGTCATATATTTAACAGCTAACACTGTACCAGGCTAAACGTGTCTCAAAGCCGAGATGGCGCCGACAGCTTTAGCCGTAGCTGTCCCACTTGGATTAGACAGTCATAATAAAACAGTAAGCGATATTTCAATTTCAAACATCATAATTAAGGACAACATCTAAATAATGCCGTGTACAGAATCACACAGGTGTTAAATTACAGCATAAACTTACCTTAGACCTTCCTCCGTCATTCTCCGCCGAATTGTGCTCGGAGACACAGAAAACATATCAGACAGCACTAAAGTCCTGAGTGCTGTAGCTGGGATTTCAAGACGTGGACGACCAACATTTGAAGAGAGTTCTTCCTCTGCGTATTCCAAATGAACACGGTTCTGAATTGATCTTAAACCTTCGACAATGTTGTCATCGATGATAACGTCTTGAAGAGCAATTATGATCCCAAGTATTTCAGAAACATCATCTAATCGACTCAGAACAGTGTCTACTGATAAATGATCCCTCTCTATCTAATCTGCTAAAATGAGCAGAACTGACTGAAGTTCACGCCAGTCCGCCATCTTCTGTGACTTTTGACCTAGCACGTTGTTGCTAGCTGTAGCGGCGGTCCGTGGAGCAGGTATCCAGGGAAACTAATCGATGTTAAAGGATCAGCCAATAGGCAATGATTGACAGAACGACTCATTCTGCTGAAAAGTCGCATTATGAAATAAATAAGCCATTGGGAAAAGCAGGATTTTGAAATAAAGACTGACTTTGAAAAAATGACATTTTGGAATAAAAACAGCTGGAATTAAATAAAATGCCTCTGCAATAATCTTTATTGGGGAAAATAATGACCATGAAATATTATTTCATAATAATAAGTAAATTAATATAACAGAATGCAATATATTTCACAGTAAGCAGCTTTTTTTTCAAAATGTGTTTCATCATTCATCATTCTCATATTACATATCTGTGTCTTTATTAGTTAATTTTATAATGTATTTATTTATTTAATGTAGAACACTTTGGAGTTATTTAAATAAATAAAAGGTTATGCTACCTGACTATTACTGAGGGGTATTAGAACACATCTCTTAAATAAATTTGTTATATATTTTTTTATTATAATATTAATTACTATAGTAACATCTATGGTGTTACGGGTCAAATTTGACCCATATATATTTCTTACAAAGAAAAAGGCAAAAAAGTATCTTCAAAAATAACTTTAATATAAATGGAAAGCTAAATCTAAAAAAACTAACAATCAAGCAAATCAAACCAATAGAAATGAGGCACTAGTTCCAAAAAACGTCTTTGTGTGCAAGAACATGCATGTGCATTTAGATGCATGTGTGGCAAAAAGTGACACTTTTACTGTGTTCTTTGCAAATATATTTTTTGCAGTAGAAGCAGAGTTCGTATGTCTTTCTGTCTTTATTGCTAGGGCTGACTCGACACCTGTTTCTTTTTGAATCATGTGGCCACAGGGGTTGTAGCTGTGGCCGTGTAGGTTGATGTTGAGGCTGTACCGGCCGAAGAGGTTGCTGGAACTGATGCTCTTTGTGTTGCTGATGGTGTGGAAGGAGTGCTATCTGTCTGACCAAGGCTGCAGCGGCTGGGTCCAGAGGCACCCGTTCCCTTCACTCAATGTGTGCCTTGACAAGGGAACTTCCTAACTCCTCAAGAAACATTCTCTGCTTGTTTTTTCTGGTTGAGTTCCACCCTAGGTGAATGTGGGTCCACAACACAAATGCATTGTATGCAGACACATCTAGAATGTTATAAAACACAACCATTGACCATCTCCTGGTCATTCTCTGGCAAGTGTAGGTGGCAGTCAGCTTGTCCAGGTTGTCCACTCGACCTTTGTTTTTATTATAGTCTTAGATAATTATGGGCTTTTTGTCACTTGCTGATGAGTTGCGTCTTTGTGAAAAGTGGACATAAGTATCACACTCTGGTGTTTTTTGGACAATATGAAACAACTGTGGTGGTGTCTGTAAAAGCAAATTTTGAAGAAAGCGGAGCCCTGTCCTTCACCTGCGAAATTTCGACAGGTAGCTCATGTTTATTTTTTTTTACTGTGCACCACCATGATAAGTTTCCACCTAAGAAGTTCTTGTCCAAGGTCATAGCTGGTAAAGAAATTGTCGCATGTGATATTGTGACCCCGCAGACCCCGCAACGTCAAATGTGATATTGTGACCCCTCATATTGTGAGGACTATACATTTTCCTTGATTTTTCTCAGGAATGCCACTTGCATGTTTGCCTGTGTAAATCTGCAGATTCCATGCATAACTGGTTTTTGCATCACAGACTGCCCAAATTTTTATGCCATATTTCCCTGGCTTACTAGGCATGTACTGCCGGAAAGGGACAAAACGTTCATCTTACCTCTGGCCCTGGGTTGAACATCAGTGGAAATAGTTGCACCCCCCTTTCCCAGACATACCTGATGGGAGCAAGCTTGTCAGAATCTTCTCTAGTTTCTCTGTTGTCAAATATAAGGACTCTTGATATCATTCAAAATGACTGAAGTGACATTGTTGCCCAGAAAATATTTCTGCCTGTCGATGCATCCCAGAGACTATCGGTGGCCTCATAGTTGGATTTGTAAATGTAACGGCCTATGAAAATGCTTAATCGTTTCTATAGCAGAGGACAAAATGGCGGAAGGAAGAAATATTCTCCAAACACTGAACATAAAGCTAAAAGTAAACGCTGCTCTTCTGTCCAATCTGGTTTTCTTGTTGTTGTTTTTTCCCCTTCCATCTCTCTTGGATTGTTGAGTACAAACCTTCCAAAAGTGCAACTTAAATACGACAGTCCTGCAATCATGTAAATTAGTAAAAGCTGAGCCATTTGCTCCCATCAATCTGAAATGGATTACAAGTAATAAAATCAGTTTAGTAAATAAATGTAAGAACTTAAATATACTAACTACTGTGTGGAAATTGTTTTTTTCAAAAGTAGAGACATTTTTAACATTTGACTGTTTAATTATCTTATAAGATATTTAGCCTATACCAGAAACTTTGCATAAAGTAGTCTGTAGTCATGATTATACAATTTCTTCATATATAAAAATGATGATTTCTCTGTCTGTTCTATTATCATGTATTCTATTTTTACAAAGAGCACATTTCAAGACCTTTACAGAGGTCAGAGGTTATTTTTTATGAACCAATCACAGTCCTTGAACTGCTGCATCATCCCTAGCAACAGGGTCGACCACACCTCCTCAATAAGATAAAAGTTTTTGTACTTTCCTTACTCAGAGTTGCTCTAAGAAGTTTTCTAAATCACTTTTATTCTAAGACTCCCAGGTAGGACTTTTTAGGCTAAGGTGTTTTCTGAGAGAATTCTAAGAAGCTTTGTGAATACGGGCCCTGGTCTTTTATGACTTAATAATGATAAACTCTGCTATCTTGATAATTGGTATTTTATTTATTTGACACTTTGGCAATGTCGTGGTAAACCACTAGAATATTGTAAATCTTTTAAGGTGTATAAGAAGATATATGTTTGTCTTATAAAGTGTGCATTGTGTTGTGTTTGTGTTAAGGTGTATTGAACACAATTGTTGTATTGATCTCCTGGTGTATGGTTATTTTACAGGATGCACTTGGGGATATTGTTGAGTTTTTAAATTTTATTGTCAGAATTTGTATAATTGTTAAGACAAACTGTCAGTAATAAACTGGCTGCCATTGTGGAAAGACATAACACGTGTGCTCATGTTTTTCACAGGAGAATCAAAAAGGTGTTTATTCAATGATTCACAGTGCACATCGCCTGTGTATCATTTGCTGCCAGCACATATATCCCCTAGGTCTGAGGCCGGTAACATAAACACCAGCAAGAAGAAGAACACTAATATAAGCATCCAGGTATTACTCATCAATGTCATTCCACATGTCGTCATGAACCTTTTTTCTTCAAGGTTTGTCATAGCAATCATGACTTTCTTTAGTGACAATAGCATAAACAGATCAAAATATGTCTTGATGTCACTTTGTGATTCCAGGGGTCATTTTGATGACATTTACAGCAGCTGCCCTGCCATGTAAGTCAGGAGGTACTGAGCTCCAACAGATGTTACCACTTTTGGATTTGAACGTTTCAGCAGGAGTGAGTGCAACTTCAGCATCGGTGACCTCCTCATCAGACTCATTCACAAAGCTTCCTAAGCCTAAAAGTTGCTCCTAGTGATGGAATTCTAAGAAAAATCTTAGAATTAGGGCATTTTCTTAGAATTTCTCCTTAAATTTAGGATTAAATCTTAGTAAAGATAAAATTATTCACAAAACATCTTAGCCCTAAAAACAACTAAGGTAAAAATTTGTTAAGAGTAGAGAGGAGGACTTTTAAGAGGCTTAAGAGTTTATCTAGCAGAGGACAAAATGGAGGTTTTCTTGTTGTTTTACTTCCTTCAATCTCTCTTGGATTGTTGGCTACATACCATCCAAAAGTGCAACTTAAACAGACTGTCCTGCAATCATATAAATTGTAAAAGCTGAGACATTTTGCTCCCATCAATCTAAAATGGATTACAAGTAATAAAATCAGTATGGTAAATAAATGTGAGAACTTAAATATAGTAACTACTGTGTGGAAATTGGTTGCTTCAAAAGTAGACACATTTTCAACATTTAGCTGTTTAATTATCTTTAAGACATTTAGCCTAGAAACTTTGCATAAAGTAACCTGTAGTCATGATTATACAGTTTCTTCATATATAAAAATTATGATTTCTCTGTTGGTTCTATTATCATGTATTCTGTTTTCACAAAGAGCGCATTTCAAAACCTTTGCAGAGGTCAGGGGTTATTTTTTATTAACCAATCACAGTCCTTGAATTGCTGCATCATCCCTAGCAACAGAGTCAACCACACCTCCTCACTAAGATAAAAGTTTTTCTACTTTCCTAACTCAGAGTTGCTCTAAAAAGTTTCCTAAATCACTTTTAGTCTAGGACTCCCAGCTAAGACTTTTTAAGCTAAGTTAGGAGCGCTTTGAGAGAATTCTAAAAAGCTTTGTGAATACGGGCCCAGATGTGTATGTGCCTTCTGGTAGATCCTCTACAATGTCTTCCTCCTCTGAAACCTGCTCATCTGTATCACTATGCTGTTCTGTGTCCTCTGCCTCATTTTCAGAAAAGATATGAGGACTTTTGGCTTACTGTAAATCTTATTCTCATTTTTGACTGCTGCAAACAGGAGATGTGTACTCTGCAAGTCACCAACGCTAAACAAAATTTGTCTTACATGCCTTACATGTCTGAACTTGTCTGTCTTTGTTTGTTTGTCAAAAAGCCATGATGCACTAAACAAAATTAGGTAGTAGTTTTATGCATTTAAAAAGTATAATGTGTCGGTGCCGACCGTAACATAAGAATAAGGTTTTAATTGGTGTTTTTCACAAATTTACTTCAAAAATTTGCAGATAGTTTATTCTTGCTCCTATTAAATACATTTTAGGTACACATGACATTGAAAATGTGTATGCCTATATTATACTAAACACTTATATGTTTTTATTTTTGAAAATGTTTTATAGCTAGCCAGGTTATACGTTAATAATGGTATAATAATAATAATAATAATAATAATAATAATAATAATAATAGTTATTATTATTATTATTATTATTATTATTAATGATGTGTTTGCTGATAAAATTTCTAAATAAAGTCTTATTTAAAGTCTTTAGTTTTCTTTTTAAAATCATTAACTAAGATTATTTAACTACTTATTTTGAAAAGCAGCAGCCAGCAGTATTATTATTATTATTATTATTATTATTATTATTATTATTATTATTATTATTAACAACAAAAACTGCTGTTGATGGTGTTGTACAATTTTTCTTTTGACACAAAAAAACTAAACAAAATATTAACATGGTGTATATCCTGAGGGGAAGGCAGCAGAAGGGCAGAACTCAATATTCAAGTAAAAGTACAAGTACTTGCCTAAAGATGCATTTCACTACAATTTCACTACAATTCACTTCATTTTTTTTACTCAAGTAGAAGTACTACATGTGTGCTGTAAAAGTACCACAGCACAGGTACTTCAAAAAAACAACATGATTCTTATCCGGCCAAGTTACTTGTTTTACTAAACAATATTTTCAAGTATTTTAAATCAAATTAAATTAATGCTGTTTATAACATGACTGTCTAGTAAAGAGTTGTTTTTTTAAATGTTCATAATTATTTTACCTGAGAAAATGGTGTTGCCATGAAACACAAACCAAATGCATAAGAGTTCACAACTCTTCTGCTAAGTATGTTGACTAGTTAGCTAAATCACTTTTAATCTCGCTTTGGTAAATGCACCTGTTTGAGATGAAAATGAAGTCAGAAATATCCATAGCTCCAATACCAAGTTAATGGTCCGGTAATTGTTAATTATTTTGGTGCACTAACAAATCTGTACTTTCATAATGACCTGCCAATCATTTTTTTAAAACTAGGACTGGTGGAATTGTTTTGATTCAGTCTTTCTGAAAGTGTGGTACCTTCACGTTATAGTGTGAGTGATAGTGTGAATGCTTTTGTTTAGATTAGAAAATAAAGGCACTTTTGTGTGATTGTCATCTGAAAGGTAATGAGTATTTAAAATTTTGTGAGAAAAAATACTTTTTTTATATATAAAAAATGTAGTGGGTAGAAAAGTTCACATAAAGAAAATATGCAAGTTAGGTACAGATGGACAAAAATAAATACTTATATACTATGACAAAGTGTTCGTACCTTGTTACATGTCATCTCTTGTTGAGTGCAATATTCTATATGTATGAACAATGCTACTATGAACAAAGTTAAAAATATCTCCCAAACTATAATGGACCTGACCTTATTCATTTACAATCTGTAGATGAATGTGTAGGGTTGAGCAGGCCCCAAAGAGAGCAAACAATCGATCACATTCCAGAACCTCTCCCCCAGACAGCATGGAGCCATCCCAATACCCTTATCTCATTCAAGAACATAAAGAAGAGCTTATAAAACTAAGCTGCAGGAAACTTAACCAGGCATGGGACAGGAAGTTTGCTGTGCCTGAAGCCACACTAAAGCTAGATGCCTCAAACTAAACCCAAAACCATGGCGTAAATTGGCGATCCTGTAAACAAAGAGGACAGTTTTACAGCTTCACCCTGAGTTGGGGGGGGGGACCACCAAGTCACACTTTGACCATCTCATTGACCCCAGGATACAGGATGTTTCATGTCTCCACATGCCTTTCATCAAACAAAGAGGCATAAGGCAGAGGCAATATTTTAAACAATCTTTAAAGTGTGCCAGTAGGGCAAAATGCTAGATAAATATATTCAGTATGTTTTATATCTGTGTTATGTTTGATTATTCTACATAACTTTTACAAGTATTTTCAGCATTTACAAACCCTTTTTATTAAAGGAAGGCATAAATAAGTATGTAAGATAGGGGATGTGTGGTATCAATCGAAAGCTTATTTTATTCAAATAACAGTGGTGTACACAGGAAAATTGGTCGCATGAACAAGATATCATGTAAAATTACTTTATAAAAGGTATTAAAAGTGTAATCGGCTTGGCCCTACGTGACAGCCGTAAACCCGGGCTAATGTATGAACAAAATTCAGTTCAATTCAATTCAATTTTATTTCTATAGCGCTTTTAACAATGGTCATTGTCTCAAAGCAGCTTCACAGAAATTAAAAGAAAATGAAAAGAAGACTTATGGAAATGTATATATGTGTAAGAAAAATGTGTCTAGATAATGAGATTGTCCCTGATGAGCAAGCCAAGGGTGACGGCGACAGTGGCAAGGAAAAACTCCCTGAGATGGGAACCCATCCTCATCTGGGTGATAACAGATAACAGAAATTGTATAACATCATGTGTGTTATGCAGATGAAAGTTCGATATAACAGAAGTTATTTAAATTAACACAAAGTCCAGTTCAGTTCAGGGATGAGTCAGCAGGTGCAGAGCGCAGATGGGGGTCTGGATCACTGGGAGCTCAGGAGCAGCATGTGTAGTTCCAAACCAACATGAAGAGGAATCCAGCTGGAGCAGGTCCTTCTCTGGATGCCTCAGGATCCTCGCAGGGTTGGCCTCTGTCTACTGAAGCTGGCACAATCTCCAGATGCCTTGGGATGGGTGGAAAAATAAAGAGCAGGTGAAAAGAATTAGCGTGG